>VXAL01018612.1:94324-106743 GCA_013399475.1 Chauna torquata
GAGCTCCACCGCCCCGACCCGACCCGACCCGCGGGCCCGGAGAGCCCGGGGAGGGCGCGGAGCCCGCCCGCCCTCCGCGCTCCGGCCTTCGCCCCGCGAGGGGCACGGGTCGGTGGGGGGGCTTTTCACAATAATTTTAAAAAGCGGTGAGCACTCCCGCCCCGTGCCATCAGCCGTCCCGGCGGCGGAGCGGCCCCCGGGGCCGCGTCCTGCCCCGAGCGGGGTGACAGCACAGCACCAAGCTCACCGCGGGCCGCTGGGCGCGCTGGCCCCGGAGTATCAGTTTTGTGCGGAAAACGGCTATCAGAAGCCCCGGAAAGAGCTCGGTGGGAGAGCTATCGGTGCCCAGGGTTAGCGATCTATCAACTCTAGCGTCTAGTGTTAAATAGCTTCGTTCAATAAACAGCCGCAGTCTCTTCCTACCCCAGAGAAGAAGGAGCTTCACGAACGGTAAAGCCTTGACTGAACTTCAGAGAAATTAGCAATGTACTCCCTGCAGCCATATTCACGCTGAACACAGCTCAGCCTCTGTCCTGAAACCTAAACTCACAACTTCCCAAGGAAAAGCAGCCATAGCTGAACTTAACCATAACTCAAATTCTGTGCACACATAAGCACTGCTTCACACACACACACAAAAAGATGTTTATAAAGTAGTTTACTGAAGAAAATATTGCTCAAACCAAGAGGTAAACAGTCCTGGGCACGTAGCTCTGTACGTGCAGGGAAGCCAAGCACAAAAGTACACTGGAAGTCATTGGAAGCTAAGGTGGCAACACACAGCATCGTGTCCGTTGCCTATACATAACACTGGAAAGGAGGTTTGTTACATGCACATGTATGTCAAGGCTACATAAACTCACACATAATCCATCTCCAGAGCACCTAGAACTTATCATAAGGCTGAGTCCAAACATTGCATCAAGCTGGAACCGAGGTAGGGCCTTCCTGCAGAGTTCATAGAGTATCAAAGATACTTGTGACTCCATGACACCACAAGCATTAACAAATACAACAGCATGACGGGTTGAACCTGGAATAAAGAAATTTAAAACACAAGTCGCTATCACTTTCTAAACACAAAATTCAGATTAATTTTTAATGAACGCCATTACTTCATAATACAAGGAATTGGTAGCAATATCAACTGAAGAAGTTTCCTCTTCTCAAGCAAGCGCACACACACACAACAAGCTCCTCAGGTTGTTTGGTACTATGATAAACTGCTGTGGGTTAAGAATAGCCCTTTTACTATACAAAAACGTAAAGGGAATGCTAAAGAAATCCCATGTGAGTACGACAGCCAAATGGGAACTACTGTATGTTTGGAAAGGACACAAACGGTAACAGGACCCTCCTGGAAACATCATGAGCTTCATCCCTCTTACATTGTTTCTGCCAGTTTTGCATTTATTGTTTACTATACATTTTGATTGATCCGGTTAATCTACTTCTTAATTCTAGTAAGAAATCTCAAGCTCAGCTGATCATCCCAACACCCATTGTTAGAAATGTTTCTGGAGAATTCTGCCAGTATTTCCAGATTTATGCTTCCAGTATGCTCCTGCCTCATATCCCTGTCTAACATGGGATATGCAATAATTATATAGTTGCAATCTTAAACTATTTGCATAATAATTGGTTTTGGTCTCCTTTTTATAGGTAATACTGCCTCATCCCTTTTTTGCACCCACTATTTCTTGGTTGCTTCTACTTCATCAAGGCCTCTTCATTCTGAGAAAGCTTAAAATTACTTATAATCCCCAAGCAAGAATAACATCTAACAAGAAATCACTGTAAATCTAGATTTCTCTTAAGAAGCAAGCTTCCTGCTTCATAACATAGTCACGTGTATCACCTTAACACTCCTTATTCCTTAAGTCCCTAAGCACCAAATTCAATAATGAACAAGAAACCCAAATATCTGAACTACTACCTCAGAAGAGACTGCACATACCTCATAAAAGACTGCACAATACCTGGGAACAGGCCAAAAAAAAGGGGTTAGGAAGGACATCTGATTTTGAGGGCAAAAAACTTCCAATTAAAGAAACAAGAAAAAAAAAAAAGGCCAGACATGCCAAATATGCCTGAAAATCTCAGTCCTACCAGAACTCAAATGCATGTTTCCAGTTAAAAATCATCTTCCCTCAAAAGAATAAAATAAGTTAGAGTAAATCTTTAAAAAATGCAATTTTTGCTCTCACAAAACATGGGAGGGTAATAGACTTGAGCAGGATGACACAAGCAGGCTACATTTTCTCAGCTCTGTGGGTACAGTGACATTTTTATCCAACAGGAGACAGAAGCGTATGGGTAAAGAATCTAAAAATATCTTAGCGTTTGTATCCTGCTGGAAATGTGAAGTGTTAATGATCCCATAAAAAGAAGCAAATCCATGAGGTCATTTACCTGGGAAACCCCAATATGATTCCAGCAACATTCTTCTACTGAGAAGCGCGATGACCTGAGCAACGAACTCAGAACCTCCGACCAATCTCATACGCGGGCCAAGCCAGTGTTAAAACCACACCTGTGGTATCAGCCACTTGACTCCTTTACAGACAGCTACCCGAAACTCAGACGGGTTCCCTCTCACAGGTGGCACTGACAGCCCCACAGACTGTTCCCATTGTAACTCAGCAGAGATGCAAGCAGTGCACAGGCAGGCAAATACCAAGTCTGCCCAAAAGAGAGCAAATACATTCAGAAAGCAAGGATAAACAAACAAACAAAACAATTAAAGTAGGGTCATACTCCAAAATTACTTAGCTTAACAGAAAGTAGATTGCAGGTAGATAAAGCCAATGGAAAGGTTACATATCTTCCTCTCCACTATTTGTTTCCTCCTCTTGCTGCCACAGACCAAGGCTGTCAGTTCATTAGCAGGGGCTGTCGTCCCCCTACAAGCCTATACCACCCCTAATACAAAGAGGCCTCAGTGTCCAACTGGAACCTCTCTGTGCTACAGTAATACAAATAAGAAAGAAAAACTGTAATTAGAAAAGACAGGACTTCCAGAGGGACCTGACAGATTCTTAATTAGGGATCGGGGCTCCACAGTGGAATTCAGAGAGACGAATGAAGGTAACGCACAGAGGAGAAGCAACAGCCTAAACCACTTCTTCGTGGCTCAGGGACAGGTTCTGATTAAGACTTAATCTCTCAGGGAGTAGCTCTAGAAATTACGGATAGTTCAGCTAGGACACGTATGTGACACACCGCAACTGTCAAGAAGTGGACTACGTTTTCTGCCATCCAGAAAAGATGGAGAACAATGTGCAATACAAACAGATGGTGCCCAGCTAAAACTACATCTGTTCTGATCAGTTTAACGCTATGATTTTAATCGACAACAAGAAATGAATAAAGCAGGGCAAACAAAGGAGACAGGTGGTATTGAAAAAAGCTATGACAGGCTGTCTTAGAAAAAAAGAAAAAGGCTACCTTTTGGACAAGGAAAGCATGCAAAGAAAATAAGCAAGGAATGTATAATATGATAAATGAGCTTAAAAGACAAAAAGATTATCCTTTGATTGCAATGAGTAAACAAAAAATTAATAGCTGACGATGTCTTCTACTTTTTATATGCACGGAAAACTAGCCGTTCACTTGCATTCATCTGATACGCAAAATGGGTCAAAGTAAGAGATCTTTCAAACAAACTGGAGTGAAGGCAATAGGAAGAGATTGATTTTTTTCTAAACTTCTACGTAGTAAATGACTGAATGACAGCTGGGTTATCTAGCATGACATATAACACGTACAACATGCTTCACTATGAAGGAAGAGCATCCCAGTTACAAGAAAGCAGAAACTAACAGCTGACAGAAGAGGCACCTGCAAACTAGCAGGTGTGTCCAGCAGACGCTTAAAAACATTCTGTGCAGGAGCACGGCTGCCTGAGTCTGAAGTTCAAAGACTCAGCCTCCAAGCAGGCATGCTAGGGGAAAAATCCTGTAAAGAGGCAATCCTGCATTGCAGAAGAACAAAATCATAAGGGAGCGTGTTATGGACAAGGGTACTGTCCTCTGTCACGGTGTGCCGGATCGTTTTTCCTGTATGCTGTTCATTCTGCCTGTAGTCTTTTTTGCACCGTATCTCCCTAAGATACTGACCGCACGGGCCCATCCCTTGCAGCAGAAGCGCCGGCGCTCTGGCTTTCGGGTTCCCGCTCCGTCCTCCTTCCCACAGCACCCACCCTCGCCAGTCGTACCCAGCAGGGACGGAGAAGAAAGGGTGGTATCAAAGCGGCACCCTTCATAGCGATACAGGAGGGCACAGTCTGCTTCGTCAGGAAATTCAAGAAGATGACACGCAGAGGAGCGCTCACAGTGTCTACTCCTAGGTATCAACCTCAGATGTGGAGCTCCCGACACTATCAGTGGCCAGAGCTGAGCTCAGAGCACGGAGCCCCAGGCTCCCACCAAGGACAGCCAGGCAGTCACAGCTGAAGGTGCAGCTGCACTTCAAGGGTCGCATCTTTCACGCCTGTAACTGAGGAGCGTCCTGCACTACTTGGCCACCCACTTCAGGGACTGCAGGTCTTGCTGGTGATGGGAGGTGACAGTAGCAGGATTCGATAGTTAAACTAAACGAGGAGCAGGATTCTTAGAAAGACACAATCTGGGCTTTAGGCGTCGTGATGGAGCACCAGATCTTACAATGGTTCTGTTTCTGCTCTTCTGTACCTCTTTAGTAATGATTTTTCCAAACCTGTAAAACCTGCTGCCTACAAACTTTTCAGTAATAAATAAGCCACATAGCAGCTACTGTGTGCTACACACCTGCATCTTGGCACGAAGAAATCAATGCTCTGAAAACCCAGCAGCAGGCACAGTCAATGTAGTTACTAAGAGTAACTACAATCACTACAATGGATCCAATAAAATACTGAAGCTCTTACAAGCCATGTACTACAGTGACCAAGTTTTTAAATTTGCAGTGCTCAGACAAAAAAAAAAAAAACACCACACCTCACCTAGGCTCTGCACACACCCGAGCGGGGACGGCAGGTGCCTTAAAATACAACCTAAATTTCTTGTATGCTGAGAAGGATACCCAGATTGAAGTAAACCAAGAATTAAGACATAGAAGAAGACAAAAGTAGGAGTGCACCTGCGTCCTTGAGCCTATCCAGGACTTTAACAGCATGAGTCTCCATCTGCACAGCATCCCAATCTCCAGTCATCTCTTGGACTTAAGAGTGTCCTTTTGAAGAACTCCACAGCGTATCCTCTCTGAGGAGTGACAGGTGCCCAGATTTTACGATATAGCTTAGCACAGAGGTTGCCAAACCTCTTGCCTTTGGACACCACCATCACTGACAGCCCCAGCAGCAGCTCATAGATCCCACTGCCTCACCCCATAGCCATCAGCGCAGCTAACCCCACATCTGACACTCTTCTGCTGCACATCCTACGTGGCCGCAGCAGTCCCTGTGCCCGATCCCTCCATGTGTACCACCTCGGACCACACAACACCACCTTTCAAACCAGCGACTCCAATCCCAAACTCCAATCCCACATTTAACCCTACTCTTCTGACACACAACCCTATCCCACTCAGCGAGCCTACCACCCTTCCTTTACCATCCCATGGGCCATACCAACTCACAAGCCACAGCTCCCTGCTCCCTTGACTTCCATCCTGTTAGGGCACCTGGAACCAGGAGCACTTCGGTTGACTGAAGACTTCTCTGGCTCCGAGTTCTTCCCCCGCATATGTCCAGAAACGCCCGTTTGCCTGACCAGCCTTCATCAACAGTGACCTGCATCCAAACACACTGATGTTCTGCTTTAGCTGCTTCAGTCCTTTTTTGGAAATAGCCCTCAAAACACTAACTTCAGCTAATACCGGCAAGTTTGGGAAGGTAATTGACAGTTCTCTTAAAATGCCAACCAGTGCTGTGGCAGCCTTGATAAACTGGTTCTTTGAGTTTTACACAACACCTAGAGCCACTTTTCTCTTTAACCTGCCCTGAAAATGATACTGAGACTGATACAGCTGTTTGAGCTCATCCTTTCAGATTTGCACCTGTATTAAACAATGTTCAGGAAAACGGTATGTTCTTTGCAGGGGAAGTACTGCACTTTTGTTACTTCCCTTGGACCCTGATCAAATTCACATCAAAGTCTATAAACCGACTCCTGTGAGACGGGTATTTGATCAAGCCCGAAGATACGAACACTGTGAGTTAAGCGCATCGTGGCACTCCAGATGACAGTTTTGTTTTCATGTTTCTATTAAATTTTTGTATTTCCAACCAAAAAACTACATTAAGACAGCACTATGAAACTGAGAATGCCAAGCATGTAAAACTCAGCAAATACAAGGCTGAAAGTTGCCTTCGCAACTGCAGTGATGATCCACTTGTAGGCCCACTTTGTGAGCTAAGCCAGGCGGGAATCTGCTGACACACGTGCACGTGAGTATGCATGAAATATCGTACATATGCGCACAGGAGGTCTAGTCACAGCTGCACAAGTAATATTCTTTCCAACATTTCCAAAAATTGCTAAATCGCATTTTTTTTCTTATTTTCTTGCCATTTTAAAGAAAGAGATGACATCAGCTGTCACAACCCCCCCGCGACATTACCAGCCTGGGACTACTGAGCTCCAGGAGCGACTGCGCACGGTGCCCGCGGGACGACGAGCGCTTCCCTGAAGCTGAAGTGGAAGAAGCGTGATGAAGTGCTGCTCCAGGCGTCAGCAGCGTTCGGGCAGCGGCTGGCGAGAACCCATCTAAACAGGGAATTTGGGAGCTCCGTTCGCCGGCGATCCCCTGGGCAGGGAGGCTGGTAAGCGGGGGTTTTGCACCCCCTCCCACGTAATCCGGCAGTGCCTCCTGCGCAGCACGCAGCGCCGCTCTCCTGATGCGGCAGGAGCTCGGGCTGCAGGAGTCCAATCACTCAGGGTTTGTTTACACTGGAAGAGCTCTGCTGCTAGCGATGCTGGCATCGCTCCTCTGTGTGGATGTAACATATGCCAGAGAGGGAATTCCTCTGCCAGTCTAACCGTACCACTTCCCCCAGTGACACTGACGGAGCCAACTAAAGCACTGCTCTGTCAGCACAGCTGCATCGGCCGGGGGTGTAGGATTTTACGGCTTTTTCCCCCCCGCCTCTGTGTGTGTGAAAATACTCCACAGGCCCACCAAAACCCTACAGCGGAGACCCTACCCTGGGCAAGCTGCCAACATTTTCCTATGGCGTGTGCTGCAGAGCAGGAAAATGGAGACCTGAATGAGATGCTCCTAGACCTGAACAGCGCTTTGTGGGCCAAGAGGGGACTCTGCCCACCGAGTATCAAAGGTCCGCAGGGAGGAACGGAGCTACGAGAACTTCTCGGTTCATCACCCGCACCAGTGGTGGGTGATGGCCGCAGCTGCGTTATAGGAAGAGATGCGGAGAGAGCATCGCTTTGCTCCACACGGCAAAATCAGGGAGAGCGCAGAATGTCACACTGGCCAAGGATCGGGCAGTAAGGCTCAGCTGGCCAGGGCAACGTCCAGGCGGAGTGCGAGACTGATGCCCCTTCCGTGCTGCCACCGCACAGCGTCGTTGCAAGCCCTGTCACGCGTGAAGCTTTGTAAGGCTCCATCTGGCCACATCACAAACATTGGGGAGCAACAAATGAAAACTGTTGTTTAACAAAGGTGTATATTCAATTCCCCTTGGTGGTTCAGGGGCAGATTTTAAATACATATATGTACAAATATACATACATATATATATAAAAACTTGTAAACTTCAGTTTAAGGCCAGACTTGCAGTTTTTCCACGGCCTGAGTTACAATCGTAGACATCCTCGCCTGAACGATGCGGTGACTCTGCCCCCTAGCATGCTGTAGTAACCAGAGGGAGCGTGCTGACGGCACCCCGGAGCTCTTTTTTCCTCACAGAGATGCGGGGTTCGGAGGACGGTCTGGGTAACGGCAGGGCACCCAAGGGCTAAGGCATTGCCTTTTCTGTTGTCCACATTACACACAGACCTAGAAAGAACACATCTTCTAGGGACTCTGGAAAGGACAGTAAAGAGTGAGACCGGCAAAACTACACCCTCTCTGTATTTTTCTCACAAAAACAATTTCCTCACCAATAATTTCACAAATTTCCCCCTCTTCTCTGGGTCTGGCATTCCTTATTTAACTCAGTCTAGACCCTTTGGCATTAACAGGGTCTGATTTTGAAGGAGAAAGGGACACCAAATACAGATACAGGTCCTCTGCTTCCTCGGCATACTGTGTTTCTCTGGACAACATCACAGCCACCAGAATTACAAAGCCAGTGAACAAATGCAAAAAGCACCAGCGCTCTCCATCAGTGCCCCTCCTGCACTCCTGCGCCCACAAGGCGACAGCAGTAATGCGCTGAATGACAACGTGGTCAACGACGACTCCATCACAGGACCAAACGACCCCACGAGGAAGCTCGCGGTAACAGTCAGGAGAACAAGACCTATTTAGAAAAAAGGCATTTTAACGATCTCCCTCGGGCTAACCTTCCCCAAGACCTGGGCTCGCCCTCGCAGCTCCCGCGCCCTGCAGCACCGCCATCGGCACGCAGGCGGCTTCCCTGCGCAGGCAGCCACGGCAGGCGCTGCTGCCCAGCAGGGATTTCTCTTGCCAGAAGCACAAATAACCTCCCTGGGAGGCTCCGCGTGAGGACCGGACCGTCGCCAGGGGGAGAGAGCACAGGCACGTTAAAAGGCAGACTTGGCTTCCCGTCTCCCTGGTCCGGTCCTAGGATGACCTGCTGCTGCGACACCCTCCCTACGGATTTCGGCGAGCATCAGCAGGACGGTCTTTTGGCTCGGCCAGGCACACCCCGAGAGCCCCACCGGGGCGGCGGGGCAAAGCCGCTCCGCCAGAGCGGCTTCCCAGACTCAGGCTGCTCGGGCGAAAGTGCCGTGCCACCCATCAGCCTCCAGGAGCTGCTGGAGGGCTGGGTCCCACGCTCGCTCGCTGCCCCCGAGAGACTCCTTCCCCCAGAGCGTTTTCCCCATTTCCTCCAAAGCGAATGGAGCTGTCCTCAAAGCAACGCTTTTCCGTCGAACAACCAGCCAAAAATAAAAATAAAAAAATGAAAGTACAGACAAAAATTAATGGAGCGCGAAGTCTAGCATGACGAGGAAAATTCCCGCTCCAGTTTTAATCTCTATTTACAACGTCAGAAGTGGGTCAAATGCGTCTGTGATGGAGGGATTTGTTGGAGAATAATCTCCGCAATGAAAAGCATCTACGCAGCCAACAGTATCGCGCTGCAATGCTTCCACAGCGATCCTCTCCCCAACCCCGAAAGCCGCTCGATTTTACAGTGCGGGGGTGAGACGCTGTAACTTGAAACCTCGGCTTCTCATTCAAACTCTTTTTAGTGCAACTCCTCATCCTTTAGCGCAGATCAACTGCCCAGTGCCATTCAGTACGAGCCTGCTTTCAAGAACGGAGACACCGCTGGTTTTGAGCGGAGGGTGGTGGTGGTGGGTTCGGTAACTGGTCTCCCTTTTGCTCCTTTCCCGCGTTCACGGTAAGGCTGCTCAGCAGTCCCACCACCCTGCCCAACCCAACCGCTCTGCCTCACCTCGGCACGTCCTCTCTCGGACGGCCAAGGAACCACAGGGATGCCCAAGGGCAGCCCAGAAGCGGGAGATGCAATTTGTGATAACGTTACTTTCCAAAGTGTTTGCATTCACGGTTCCTGGAATCAGATCAACTCAATATCCGTCTTCTGCTGTTGTTCAAGACGGGTGACTGTCACGTAAACAAATGTAGCCAAAACTTCCTGACGAGTTATTCTGTGCAAAGACGGCACACGAACACAAAGCTATTTAAAGGCAGAACACGCTAACCAGCCTTCAAACCCACCAATTTGGTTTTATCGACTTAAGAAAAATCTGTTCTTTGACCTTCAAGTGCTTTATTCCTTTTATGGTCATATAACCTTTATTTATTAAAATTCTTCTAATTACTCGCAGGGTACCCGGATGCTTTAAAAGCACAAAATGCCAAAAAACATATTATTACCTTCCTGCATGTACTGAGTCCTCTTTCTGAACAGTCTTTGAAAGAAAGAAATGTATTGAAAGTATTTTCTAGAAAATATCTTCAAGAAACTGATAACCATTCCTTCTTATTTTTAATTTGTGTATTTTTTTAAATGTTCTTTTTGGTTTTAGTCGCTACTTTGTATTTACAGGAAAATGAGCTCCCCCAGTCTTCAAAGTGCCTACTTATGTCAGATATTTATAGAAAGTTACGATCTTAAATGATTTTGAGAGCTGAATCAGACTACATCTGTGGGCCAAACTGTGTATTGTTTAGACCTCAAAAAAAAGTCCAGTTCGAACTTAGGCTTTCAGGACAAACAGGGAATAAAGGGGTTCATATTTAAAATGCACTCAGTATAAAAAAAAACTACACAAATGAACGGTAGTAACAAAAAAGACATGGGAAAAATAACAGGATACAGAGGTGGCTGCAAATTTTACCTATTTTATTAGCTACGGAGAAGAGAAAAAGAAAGAAAAAGAAAGTATTATGGAAATACCTCAGACTTATACTTCTTTCGTGCTCCCAGCTACCATTGTATGGTATACATTCAAACCACAGAGAAAATATTCACAAAGTTGGACTGGAAAATGAGTTCATGAGTCCTTCAGATGCATCTATGAATTAGAAAGCGCAGTCTGAAAGGCCCACAGAAATAAGTACGGCTCCCCTCGCAAAGCAAATAAATCAGTAAATACACAGAGAGCCCCTTAAAAAAAAAAAAGAAAAAAGAAAAAGAGGCAGAAAGAGTGATTTCCCCCCAGACTAACTAAACCAAAGCCAGAGGAGAATGGGACCTCGGACCAGTGTGGGTCGGCAGAGACCTCGGGCAGCCGCCCTTTCCGGGGGAGGTCGGAGGCTGAGAAGTGCCAGCCTTCCTCCCACAGCAGCTCTTCCTCCTTGCCTCTCCACCCACTGCCTGCTGCAAAACCCCGCCGTCTCCGCACCACCGGGCCCATGCCGGCGCAGGCAGGACAGATCCCAACACCCGCCTGACAGCTCCTGGCACGCCGCGCTGGGCACAGGGCAGGCTGCGGGCAGCTGCGCCCCTCTGCAGCCTCTCTGGGTCTGGGGTCGGGAAGGGACCCCCACCCCAACATCGGAGGTATTGGCTCCTCCGACACGAAGACAAGAGCGAGCCTCTCATGCACATCAGCAAAGCCACCTCTAGCTACACCACACACAGAAAAGCACGTGAAGTTGGGAAACGCTTTTCGAGCACTTATTTCTGCCACGCTCGTATTTATTTTGTTGTGCCCACAGTAGAGTCTGTTCCCCAAATGGAGCTGGGGACACCGTTCCGCCAGGCTTGTTGGCACCTGCGCGTGGGGAAGCCTTTCCCTGCCCCGAAGCTCAGCACCCTGGAGACTCGCTCTGAGACCACAGGCGGGAGGCACAGCAGGACAGGCTGCGGGGAGCCCGCCGAGGCTCGGCACCGAGCAGAGGGGAGGGACCCGGGGCAAGCACCGACAGACCCTGCCCGAGCGGGTGGGCGGCCGGGCGTGGGATTCCCGCTCACGCAGACAGCTGGCGCTTGGGGGTTCTCGGCCCCAAGCCTCCCCAGCTGCCACGCTCCGTCAGGACACCTGCACACCCCAGGCAGCGGTTCGCGCCCCGCTGTTCGAGCGGGTGCCAAGGAGCCGGCGTGCATCCTTCTCAGCGCCATTGCGCACGTGGCAACTGGTGGGAAAACGACGGAGCGGGCCATTGCCGCCGCCATCCCGGGTAACTCTGCCCGTCACCGTGGTGGACCCTGCGTTACTCACGCAGCAGCTCTCGTCGCTCTGATGGCGTTGATAACGCTCCTGCGTGGTTTCTATATCCCCAGTTTGCTCGCGAGTTTGTGGGGACTGGAGCGACCCACCAAGGCCAGCGGAGCGGGACTCCAGTGCAGGACCTCTGCGCTACGGCAGAGCACAGAGCAGCGACAACGCCGGTACGTGGCAAACCGAAGAGCAGAAGGGAGACAGCCTGCGCCGAATCCAGCGCCCTACTGAGCTCAGAGTACTGGCTTCCAACTTTGTGGCTCAGTGGGCGACTTGAGAAAGCCACGCAAGGCAACAAAAGCCAACCGCCAGCGGGCTTAAGCGGTCTGCCAGCTGAAAAAAGTTGAAAGCCGCGGTGTTACCCCCCAAGCCAGGCACTTCCCCACCAGCACGGCGGATGACCTTCATTAATCCCCGCTCGCGGGGAAAGTTTCCCCAACGGGCAGCTCGCGCCCAGGTGCGGCAGCTCCATCAGCCCACCCTCCAGGCACCGAAAACCCCAAACCCATCGGACAGCAGCCTGCCTTACGCAGCGGATTTTTCGAGCAACGCGACAGAATGAAATCGTATCTTTTTATTATTATTATTCGGGGGGAGGGTAGG
>VXAL01018612.1:107278-132418 GCA_013399475.1 Chauna torquata
CCTCCGCGGGCGCGCAGCGCGGGCGGTGGCACCGGGGGGCGGGAGGGGAAGCGCGGCCGGTCCGGCGGCAGGGAGCCGCAGGGCCTGCGGGCGAGGGGCAGCGGTTTTCCGCTGAAAGAGGGCGGGTTTGGGTCGGGCGTTGGGGGGAAGGTGCTCGCCCGGGGGCGGCGAGGCGCCGGAACGGGTTCCCAGGGGAGCCGCGGATGCCCCATCCCCGGGGGTGCTCAGGGCCGGGCTGGATGGGGCCCTGGGCAGCCTGGTCTAGTGGGTGGCATCCCTGCCCATGGCAGGGAACCCAGTGATCTTTAAGGTCCCTTCCAGCCCCAACCGCTCCGTGATTCTCTGATTTTGCTCGAATCTCCTCCTGCCGCGGGGCAGCCCACAGCTCAGGTGCTTCTGCGGCCACGGGTGAGGTGCTGCCTGCTGCCCCACACCGCTGCGGGCCGCCCCCAGCCTGGCTCCCTGGGTCCTGCTCCCTCACAGGCAGAGGTGCCTTTGGATCAGGGACGGGACAAGCCGACCCCAGCGCTAAACCTCCTTCTAATCCATAATACGGGCAGATTTTCTTAAACTCTGGCGCCCAAGGTGTGATGTCTCTTCCGTTGCGTCAACCATTTGAGACTTCTGCTTTCCTGTTTGCCTCCTTGATACGTGTTTGGAGCAACAGCTGCCTACCAGATAGCTACAGAGAAGGCAAGCGCGCCTGTTTCTTCTGATCGGAAATAAGGGGAAAAAAAGTTTTTCCCCTACATCTTTAGGGGGAAAAAAGCTGGAGGCGCCCAAAAGATTTAGGACCATGCCAGTCTCTTCCTGGCTTCCTTCTGTTCAGACTTCCCCCCACGAGGTACTGGCTGCGACCCGTCCGTCCGCGCTGCCTGCCTGTCCTGTGCTTCCCTCCTGCCTGCCTCAGCCCTGTTCATACCGACAGCTCCTAGGACTGACCGGTGCTCTGCATCCGCCCCGGCCGCTGAGCGCAGGCTATGCCATGGCGGGAGTTTTGAAGTAACACGACGGAGGAAACATACCCTTACGACCAATTTTCACTCCTTTCTCTTGTTTGTTTCACCACTAAAGCTGTCCTGATTATCTTATGCCCTGATTTTGGTCCCACTTTTGCTTCTAAATCATTCATAAACTGATGACGACCTCTATTTGGGAACCCCTTACGGTAATATTTAAGCAACCTAAAACCTTTCCGAAGACATCAAAAGGCATGACTTTAACTACCTTTTTCGACAAAACCTTTTTAAATACATGCAAAGCTGAAAGAGTTATTTTGGTGTTGACTCATAAGTAACGAATAGATACGGAGCACATATGTAGTAGGTTCAGGAAACTTTCAGGTCTTAAATCTCTTTACATGGAGATTTTTACATTTTGATTTTCTTTTTTTGTTCTTGTTTTTTGTTTTTTTGTTTTTTTTTGTTTAATAATAACGTCTGGACCCCTTTTTGAAAGAGAGAAAGATAGGCGTCAGCCAGATTTGGCAGAGATCTTGTAGATCTAACAGCGCATCATTTTCAGTAAACAAAGATTAAACAGTTGACAATTTCTTTGGACTTTCAAAAGCTTTTGTCATACTCTTACAAGAAGTTACTAAGGAAACCAGGTAGTCACAAGGTAGAAGGTGAATTTCTGCCATGGATTAGTAAGTGGTTGAAAGACAAAGCAGCAGGAAAAAATTGCCAGTTTTCAATTTGATGATAAGTTAATGCTGGAGATACCTCCTGCATTCTGCAGTATCGGCTGAGTCGTCCCGAGTATCTACACCAAACCGAAGTAGTCAGAAGGCAGTTGTACTTCTGTGTGTTGTATTTAGTCTTTCATCCCGTGAGCAACAGTTTTCAGAGGAGGGACAACAGGAGAGGAAGGAAATAGCAGGTAGAGAAAGCTGCTGCTTCATTTTGGACTCCCGTTTTCCATTTTTCATTTCCAGCTGTTAATACCTCGTCTGTCAGCCCCTGGAGCAGTGATGAGGTGCTTTGGCCAGACACACAATTCTCTGCTTTCCCTTGGTGCCAAACCAAGGTCGAGATTTCGATGAGGAGAAGACTAATTAAATATCAGTCCAGCTTGGACAGAAATCGCCTTGACAGTCTGTAATTAGCTATATAGGGGTCATACTGGATCGATCACCGGTCTGGGATTCCCGTGCAGTAGGTAATTGTCTCTGTCGATTTGTCCTATGGAGGTTAACACCCCTCTGAGTAAAAGCCTCGCCCCAACAAAGCAACACTTTTATATTAAACGCGGAGATACGTTTCCACATCTGGTTAACCCTCCCTTTCAGAAGTGTCTGCAGGTACCTCCAGCTGGTGGGGGAGCTGGGTCTCCCGCAGGTACTGAAACCAGCCGCCGCTCGCGCGATCCCACCAGCTCCCCTTGCGTCTCAGGAAGGCAGATTCGCGAGCCCCGTGGCACCAGCGCAGGTGGGGATGGAGAAATGCAGAGCAGAGGGCCATTGTACGCGGATGAAGCCACGTGGTCACGTTTCCTGGGCTCCCGTTGCAATTAGGAGGCTGCTGCTTCTGACAGAGCGAGGGCAGGCGTTTTGAGAGCTATCTGCCTGTCCCTCCGTCTCCTCCTGGAGCGACGCCTTTGGTAGCTAAGGGAGGACAGAAACCTGCGGCATGCGTAGGTTCGGTCAGCCTCAGCTTCCCTTCTCCTAAAACATTAATCTTAGCGAGAGGGGCAGCGAGAGAATATGCCTTTCTCCAGTCTGAGCTGTGCCTTGTTTTCTAGTGAGTATATAGAAGACAGAGAGGAAGGAAGTAAATAGAAGTGGGTCAATAAAATAAAATAAAATAAACTTGAAAGGAAGAATGTGTAGAAGATGCAAATGGGACAAAAAAATAGACCAACAACAGAGACCCAATTATCTTTGGTATCTTTATACCCAATATCTTTAATTGAAGTGCCAAAGTATTTTGATAGTTGGATGCAAAATTTCTGGTGCTGAGAGCTTGTCAATCAAGCATAAACCAATGAGTACCACACAGAGTGCAGTTAAAGTGCTGATGCAGAAGCACAAACGTGTGGCTCTTGGAGCGGGTGCTTGACAACGGGGCGCAGGCCAGATCCTGAGCAATCTTGGTCTTAACAGTCGAAAGTTTTTTAACGTCTGCTTCATTTTACAGGGCAGTTAAGACAACTGTCTGTGTTATAAGCTTAATCACGGTCGTTGGTGCTTTTGTAGCTTTTATCCTGGCTATGGCCTTTAGATGGAAATACCCGCAGAGTCCTCTGGCAAGTCTGCGATAGCCCCAAAGGTAGCTCTGCCTCCGTGCTCCTGAGACCATCAATTCAACAGCTACACTACCTTTGTCTTCTAAGTGCAATTCAGGATAATGGCATCGATCCGTTATATTCTTTATTCTTTCAGAAACCAATAATAAGCATCTCCGCTTTAGGCAGAGATGCTGAATATAAAACGATGGTCCTCGCCACTAAGGGCTCAGTCTAAATCACGCGTGATAGAAGATGAAGGATAGGCCTGAGAAAGGAAGAAATGAAGAAGGACAATAGTCAGCGGTGCAGTCACACAAGAGCTCTCTGTACGGAAAGAAATCTATTTTAACTGCCATTTTGAAAGTATTTTATTTACACTTAATGAGGACCAAGGAAGAAATGAAGGACAATGATTGAACGGCTAGAAATCACTGACAAGGTCTTGAATATAAACCAAAGAAGGAGTCAAGGTTTTCAGATTTTTTTTTAATGTGTGCATACTGAATGGACAGTATTTACCAAAATTTGCCCTGCATTTTGTTAGCATGAGATGAAGTAAGTGCTTTTTTAACATCACAGACTGGGTGGAAGCAAATCAGCGGTTCCCCTGGGGAAGGTCTTGGGGGAAGGGAAATTGGCAGTGCCTCCGCAGTTTCAGGCCAGTCACAGAGAAAGCTGTGTCCTGCAGGCTGAAATATCAGATGCAGATCCCCAGCTGGTAGCAGTTGTCACGGCTCCCTTGAAGTTGATGAATCTGTGACACTTTTAAACAGCAAGCCCTAAAACTTTTGCTGTGAACTCTGATTACAAACCACTGACATGACCATCCAGAAACAAGAGGATTCCAGGACATACGTGGTGGAGAATTTGGGGCAGAGTAAGGGTAAGAGTTTTGCAGAGTCATTAGTAAAACCTCATTTGGAGTACAGCACAGAGACTTGGACAACCGTGTTCGAGAAAAATTAAGTCACACTAGAACAGAATCATTGGAAGGGTGACAGTGATCTTCTGAGAGCTTGGCTTGTTTAGCCTGGCAAAACAAAGCCTGAGAAAGGGGATAGGATTGCTGTCTATAAATACATCGGTGAGTAAATATCACAGACAAGAGCTATTTAAGCTTAAGGACAATGCTAGCACAAACATAAACAGGTATATATAAACATATATAAACAGGCCCTGAATAAATTTTTGCTGGAAATCAGAAAAAGGTTTGATTCTTCTAGCCATAAAATTCTTTGATGCTAATAAGAAATAGTGGGGCAAATAGCCCAACCGTTCTCAGAAGGGAGCACAATGAGCGGGTTGAAGTGATTGTATGACTTGACTGCAGTAGTAGGGACTGGGCTTTACCCAGGCTCCGTTCCTCAGCAGAAAATACTCAGCAGAATTTGTGCTTTGCCTACCAGAATCAAAGTGGGCCAAGCATTCATCGTGATGGATAATGTTTAGTGTGAGGAGTCAAATAAGCAGAACCACAGTCAAAGCCATTCCTTCACTCAGAGTGAATGCTAATGACACTCGTTCAGTGCTGCATGGAAAATTCACTTTGTAAACTAGGTTAACAGAAGACAGTCCTCTTCTCTGAGATACAGGCCCATGGGGCTGGAAGCTACACACCGTGACCCTTGCACATATTTCATAGGGTCCTTTTCTGTAAACATTTCTCAGTCCTATGAAAGTTTGCCACAGATCTCTGCCAGCTTGTTTTTAAAAATGCAGTCAGTACCTGAGTGAAGTAGGATCCTGCTAGTGGTGCGAACAGCCTGTCCCCTCCTTTACTCTGAAACCCCAGGCAGTGGACAGGCAGTTTTCCAGAAGTTTCTGAAGTACAGGTGGATGGAAAGGCAGCACATAGGGTGGGAGAGGGGAGGAGAACAGCGAGATGCTACATGTTGTCGGTCAGTGCAACAAAGCGAGCAGCAAAAGGTGCAGCCCTCCAGTCAGCGTATTTGTGGTAACATTTCCACACTTCGACCCCAGGTAAAGAGGAAGAGGATTAAACAGGTCACTTCATGGGACTGTGTCGCTGGTGAGGTTTGCAAGAGGATTCTTATTTACAGTTGTACGAGCGGTCAACACACTGGGTACATTTGATACAACCAGAAAACTGGATTAGTCCCTATTTACACGGGAAATCACCGTCTCCACATGGCACAGCAAGTGCGAGCACCTGCTTGCTCCCTCTTGCTATTTTTTGGGTGCAGGGGTTGCACTGCCGGTGCTGGCAGGGAGGGTACCGGGAACCTGCTCCCGCTGGCTCCTGGCCAGAGCCCACGTGTGGCACGCTGCAAAGCTCAGCGTGAACGGCCGTCGGCTTCATCGAGCTTTTAAGTGCTCCCTGGACTATTTCCGCAGCAGACCACGTGAGTTTACGGAGTTCTTATTTTTAGTCCTACAGTAGGATTTGTTGACTATGTATATTTCGCATGTAGTTGGTATTGAAGTGCCAAGGTGAAAGAAGCCGTTTAACGATCTGTCAATATATGCTACAGTCAATAAATGTTACAGTCAGTAAACGTCACCACTTGCCTTACAGTTAGCATCTGCACCTTTTCAGCCCGCATGATCATCTATTTATATTCTATCCATTTAGGCCGCAGACCTTCGTATCACCACCGGTTCACTTCGGACTTGCTTCTGCCACTCTCAGCCAGCGGTAGCACGTTCTCCAAGTGCTCCTTTTGAAAGAGGCCGAATACAACATGAACCGTTCCAGCAAAAGTCTCGCTGAACACCCAGTTTACTGAAGTTTCACCTACCCAGGTTAAAGCGTTAGCGCTGGTGCTGCTACCGGGACCAGGAGGAGGGTGGAGGGCTGCCTGTGGGAGCTGCTCCCTGCCCTTCTGCTTTGACACACGGACACATGCAGAGGAGGCAGGAGCTGGTATCTTTTGCTTCTCCTCACGCTCTCCCTGCACCTCTGGCTGCTCTCTTTTTTGCTGATGAAAACTGCAGTCACCTGATGCAAATGGATTATGGAGATGGTTATTCTGCTCAGCCCTTTGCCTTTTTCTCTTTGAGCTTGCCAGTGTTTAAGAAATCGTGTATTTTTCCTTGGCTTTTATAGTCCTGTTCGCAGCAATTACCATTTTTGGTACGTTTAATTTTAGCGGAAGAAAACTACAAAGTACACTTTGATGAACTAGTAGTCAGACGACAAGCAGCTTAGTAAACAAGAGACCTTGAAACCTGAAGATCTAGAACTTTGTGAAAGCCAAGGCATATACACGGAGTCACATCACAGCTGCTTAGAGAGGAGAAATAACAGAGTGACTGGCAAGTTGGATTTCCTGGAATTCTGAGGCTTAGGTAATGTCATCATTTAGCAAACAAACCATCTGTTAGGTCTGCCCCCACTTAATTTCTCTTGGCGTACTTCAGGTGAAGCTCTTGCCCCACATGAAAATGACCCTTGTGAGGAGTGAGTCAGGCCTCCGTTACTCAGCATAGGCCTTGTATTAAACCTCATGTTTCTGACAAAGTAATGGGATATTCTCGCTTTTAAGCCCAGGAACTGGATTATAAAACATTGTAAGAACCCTGGGATGAAGACTGCCAGAAATGTTTGTCCCCTTTTTCTGTGCTGATGTTTCCTAAGCTCCCAATGGAGTTGCTACATTTATGTAAAGCGTATTTTGAAAGACAGCTCTGCAGTCATTGCTTCTGCATCGTACATCTAGTTTCCAGCAGGCGTATTCCAGCTCCTTGTCAGATATGGCTACAAACATCACATAGGTAAGATAAAATCTCTTTTTAAATTAAGCAAAATAAGTTTTTCAGTGTTTACCCTGGATCTTCTAGGGCACTTCCAAAGCACTGGAGACCTCTATTTTCAGCATGTTACCTGTGATGACCGGATGTGATGGTATTTATAAGCCTATATTACATTAATCAGTAATAGCTATAATGGATCGACTCTATAGTTGCTTTCCAATATGAAGAGTGAGTGTTCAGTCTCATCTCTACTCATAATCACTATCTGATCAGTGAAACAGGCCATGATAAAAGCTGTGTAAGAAAGATTCCTTCTTTACTAATTAGACAAGACTTGGAAACCAGAGGCTTTACTGGCAGCATTGCCTGTTTTCCTCATAATTATTTTCATATTCAGTTCAACAGCAAAACAAGTCTGTAATTGTTCAGTTCAGAAATGAAAAGCTTATCATGTATGTCAGTCAGAAAAAAAAATGTGCAATCACTATGTCAATACTAAATAGTGCTAAATCAGGACTACCTGCACTAATTTGGGATTGGCAAGTGTATAAAACAATAACTTAAGAAGGAAAGGACATTAAGGGAAGGAAGCCGGCTAGAGGCATTGTTTAATGTATGCTTGTTAGTACAAGGAAGAATTTTTCCACTGTTCAACATGCAGATTACATTCACCACCTAATCACACTGAGACAATCTGAGGTGGTTTAACATGCAGATATGTTTTGTAACCAATTTATAGTTGATGTGTAACTCACAACAGCACTGCCATCGCCTTTAAATTTAATAATAAGGGTGGGGTCAGACCTAAATGTGAGCCTCCTGCTTTGATGTCTGGCATAAATAATATACACGGAGATCCTCAAATGCTGTTTGGCTCTACTGCTGTGGATTGAATGTCACGGCCTAATGCCGCTGTGCAGAAATAACACCACCAAAATAACTTGATCTAGCTATTTAACCTTGCAAATATATACCAGGAAATGAGCAAAGCCTGAAAAAAAAAAAAAAAAAAAAAAAAAGAANGGGCTGAAATTGAGTGTAGTCCTTGCAGTTCAAACTCACATTGTTTTCACATCATTTTGTTCCATCCAAACATTCCAGCATATCCATTTGTGTCTACTGGTCAAGTACTTCTTGAAAATAGGATTATTTAATTAGTTGATATAGAAGTCAAACACTGGAGTTCATTCTCAAGCGAATACTTACAAAGTAACTAGGAGTTTTACATGAGAAAGGACTGACAAAATATTCAAAAAGCACTCAGGATTTGGCTCTTTTTGTTCTCCTAAATTTCAGTGCAAAAGAAAGGAGAACTAATGTATTAAATATTAAGTATGAAATTTCATATGATCTTTTTTCAAAAGACATCACAGCAGATCAATTTCATCTGTGGCAACTTCTGCCTGCAACTTCTACTGACAAGAATAATCCCTTCTATCAAACTCGTAGCTGAGTAATATTTAAAAGTTAGCACTGTATTTTCTTCAGTGCAATTTCCTAGGTTGTGGAGCTGACCACTGAAATCTGTATAGCATGCGTACGCACACAGGGGACAGACTTTCACCAGGACTGCTCCATCTGAGATTTCAAGCTCAGACAACTCAACTGATACAAAACAGATGAGGCTGAGCCACCAGAAAGCAGATTGTTCACAGGTAGGCTCCCCTGCACCAATTCCAACTTTTTGTTCTTGACATTAAAGCTCTTCAGAAGTTCAACTTAAAGCTTGGCTTATTTTCCAAACCAGCTAGGAGAAAAATGCAATCAGCCACTGTCATGCCTGTACGACTGCACTCCTTTTGCTCAAACCAACTTAAAAATAAGTCTTTTGAACATCTTCCATATATACATGAAATCTTTCAAGAGACAAAGGCAAACATCGCTGTTTCTTGACATCAATAACTTTCTGAAATGACAAATGAAAACTCAGAGAAACCATCCACTGTTGCTATTTTCCTTAAAAGTGGAATTGGACCATTCACCAACTCTGGCAAGGGCGCACCCCTCAGAGTCTGCACTTTGCATCCTTCCAGGAAGGATGTTTCTCTTTTGCTAGAGAAGATGGATCATACACCACCACGCACCATTGCATTTTTCTGCCTTGTAGAGAATGGATCCAGAGACTCAACTGGGTATGGAGGAGGTACAAAAAAACTAGAGAAGCACTGACACAAGAAGACCATATGTTTTCCAGGCTCTTTCCCTCATTCTGTCGAATACAAGCTTCACTTTTCCCCAAATTAAAAGACTACGGAGAGAACTCCAGGGGGAATCTTACAGGGATTTTCCTTCCTCACTCTCTCCTCTTGATTTTAATGCATGAAGAAATAATTCATGTATAGGGAAAACTGTTCTGAACCTCTCAGGATTTTGAATATTGATCTAGATAAAAGTTGGTTTTTATACAGAAGCTGCAACATACTGTTCATTCAACAAATGCAAGACTGTTTGGATCAGAGCTAAAAAAAAATTACATTAAAAATAAATGAAAATAATAAAGTGATGAGTTCTGCAATTACTTGAGATCTTTATCTATGCTCTTTCAGCTAGTATCCCACTTTCTTCAAAGGCTTAAGCCTTTGAAGCCTCCAACTACTGAGAATTAAAGATCAAGTAGTCCAATACCACGTAAGCTTATTTAAGCATTACACAAAAACGGTCCATAGTGCGTTTGGCTTCATAGTAGCTACAGACTGACTCCACACTTTTTATTCTCTCCCTGTTAAATACCATGGGACCTTTGACTAAACAACTATAAGAGCAAATCTTCCATAGCAGTAATTAAACATCATTAAATGTTGTGTGACAAAGTTGGATAGTCTTATTTGCATGGAAGAGGCCTTTAATCGTCAAAAATACACAGCAGGATTATTCAAGAAAGAGCTACTCTTCCATACAATAAGATAAATGTTTGGGCCCCAGGCATTCTTATTTAAGACTCTGTTTGTATGTTTTAATTTGCAAAGTACAAGACAGATTATTCGCTTTATTTTAAAATACATTTCAGGGCTGCATTTATTACAGTGTGTATTTCTATCTGAAATATACATATTTATAATTTACAGAAAAATAAACTAATAAAAAGGACAAAAAGAAGTGATGACATCATGCCTGCTGCTGGTCTACAAAGTTGGACATAATTTAGCTTCCTCTTCCAAATGGTAGGAAAAATAACTCAGAAAAGCTACGCAAACAAACTTTGAAATAATTCAACTTTTTGTAGTGAAATAATGTTCTCTTATTAGGTTTGTAAATCTGTCTCTTATAAGCTAATTTAGCTTCAACAGAGATATTTCATTGTTTACGGTAAATTACAGTTTTAAATTGCCATTTAAAGATGCAAAGAATCATGTTTCAAGTTAAAGGACCTAAAAAAAAGATGACTGTCAAGAACTCTTCACTTTTAGACCATGAACTTTGGCACTGCCCTTTAGTCATAAGTCTAAGAATAAAAAAAAAGAAGAAGAAAAAACTATGTGCTGCGACTGCATTTCCTGTAACATATGTTCATGATTGAGGTATTTAACCAGCACAGGATGTGCTCGGATGGAGCGGAAACTGCCCCTCTGTAGCAGCCAGTTGAGCTCCCAAAATAAAGTGTAGATGAGTTTGCCAACCACAGTGCAAAGAAGCCTCCGCTTTCCACTCCGGCAGGGAGGTATTAACACAGCGACGGGAGGAATGCTGCAAATGATCTGAATATTCAGTTAATAATGTTGACACATATTATAGAAGAAAACGAGATCTGCAGAGACTTATTCCTTTAAAAGCTTTAGACGATGCAAGCCTGCAAATGGATCAATTTCCAGCATGGCCATTAGTTCCCATTTGTTTGAAGACATGAGAAGCATACGGTGCTGGTAGCACAAAGGAGTGAAAAAGGACTATAGAGAGAGGTGTTCAAATTGATGCTGAACCCTAAATAAAGTTGCACACACAGTGGCTAAGCAAAAATATTACTTATTCTGAAGAAAACTCGTAGGAACAGCCTGAAGCAAAAGGGGAAAAAAAGAATAAATCTTTTAGGTCAGTACAGAAACTTTAGCTCGGCTACATTAACGCCCTGCTGCCTTGTGTACTCAGTGCTAGAGTGCAGCCAGCAGGGCTAGGGAAGGGATGCTTCCCATTTGTGAGGCCACATCTGGAGCACTGCATCCTGTCCTGGGCCCCCCAGAACAGGAGACTTTTTGGCAATCTAGAGCCAGTCCAGCACAGGGCCACGAGGGTGGCTGAGGGGCTGGAGCCCATGAGATGAAAGGAGGGGCTGAGAAAGCTGGGTTCATTCAGCCTGGAAAAGAGCAGGCTGAGGAGGCACCTGCTTGCTGCCTCCACTTACCTAAGGGGGGACTGCAGAGGAGACGGGACCAGACGCTCCTCGCAGGCGCACGGTGAAGAGGAGTGGCAATGGAAGTCGCTGCAAGGAAGTTCTGAGTGGATGTGCGAAATAAAAAGTCACAGGGAGAGCAGCTAGGGGCTAGGACAGGTTGCCCAGAAGAAGCAGCTTCCAGGGTGCAGAAACTCCATCCTTGTAGTTATTCAAAACTCATCAAGAGAAAGCCCTGCATGAGCTGATCTAACTGCAGGTAGCCTCGCTGTGAGCAGGAGGCTGGACTAGAGACCTCAAGAGGTCCCTCCTGACCTCAGCTATCCCATGATTCTGCTCTGTGATGAGGTGAGGTGAAATGGTTGAGGTCTGCATGGCAGGGAGCACAGACGTTTCACTGTTGGAAGCTGGGCATGGAAGAGGGTACCATCATACACCAAGAGCTGCCTGCTAGAGGCTAGCAAGCCAAACTGTCTGCCAGCCCGTAGCACCAGTCTTGTAGCTAATTCAAAGCTAAATCTGTCTGAGAGACATAGATGAAATAGATACAGATACACACACACACATAAATATAGCCATGCTGCCAAAAGCTATTTCACTGGAAGGAATGACACCTGCACGAAAATCACCCGGTCTGACATGCAGAAACCGGAGGCAAGCAAGAGTGATACCTAACTGCTTTTCAGGTGGACAGCATTTTTATACTGGGGAGCTGAAAACTGAAATCAGTGTTTATATAAATGCTGAAGTCAGTGTTCAAATAAATTATTTAAATTCCAATGACTTGGCAAAAATTCTTGATGTATTGACTTTAGAAATCCTGTGTCTTTACCAGTATGAATAAAATAATCCAACTAAAATATAAAAACAAGTTTTGATGACCCACTATCAAGAAGTTATTCCCTGTGAAGATTCTAACTCCAAGCACTTGAGGCAAAAATAGAAGAACATTAAGAATAACAACAGGCACATGTGCTCATGAAGCTACTGATAACAGCAAGGGGAAAGTGAGACTGCGAGGAAGGAGCAAGAGTACAGTACACAAAATGTATGACCTATGAGAAAAGATGGAGCAAATCTTCAAACACATAGAAAGGCTGTTGCAAAACAGATGGAAATAATGTGTTTTCTATGTCTGGTGCGTGAAGTGAGAAGGAACAGATTTAAACTGCAGCAAGGCAGATTCAGATTCAACACCAGGAAATGTATTTACAGCTTTTCTGGGGAGGTGTTGTAACCTTAGCATTGTCTGCAACCTTTAAGAAAACAGGAGACAAATATCTGTCAGAAGTGATACATCTCTACATGTTCCTGCCTGGGAACAGGAAGATGCACTACATGAACCTTGATGTCCCCTCAAGCGTGACGACTTCATACAGAAACTTTTATATATCAAACATAGGAATAAAAAAATACCACCGAGTCTGAATTATGGTCTAAAATACGATCTAAAGTAGAGTTACAGCTATAAGCGAAGGATCAGTAATTAAGGAGTTTTAGATGGGATTTGCTGAAGAAAATCCATAGTAATCACCTTGACATTAGAAAAACTGTATAGGAATAAGCTCAAGGCATTTTATTACTCAGTGCTGAGCAAGCAGATGAGACAGCAGCCAGTTATCAAATGGAGCCTCCATGACTATGACTTCAGATGAGACCTGTGTTATGGAGAATGTCAAACTAAATAATCACTCACGCTTCTGGCCTTAAAATGAAGACATAAAACAAAATTTCTCTTTGATCACCCAAGACCAGAAAGACTGAAACAACTACAGTGATTGCTTATGACTTTCCAGGACTAGAGGCTGCATTGACAAAAATGGTTCTGATTTACTCTTCAAAGAATTTTCAGGTAAACAAAACAGAAGAATCCCAATTTCTCAGCATATCGTTCAGGATACCAAAAACAACAGCCCAAAATGAACCCCCGGGCGTTAGCAAGAGGCTCCGTGATTTCTTTAGCAGCATGACTTTAGGCAACTCACATCTTTTCTTCTCTCTTCCTCTCAGCTATTTAAAAAGGTGACCTCATCCATGTATCTAATAAAATCACAAAAGCTCAAAAGCTTAATATGCTGAGCTCAGTGATGTTCTTAGCTCTGCCTCTTAATAATTACTTTCACAGTGCCTCCCCCTGCCAGTAAGATGAGCTAGATGAATTGGAGTTAACTTCATTATACATCCTAGCCAGGAGCAGCTTCTGCTTCCTGTCTCGTCCCCAGTGGTGAAAGGCTCCCTCCAACTTTCGCTGCAGAGTTCAGACTGCAGCTTACATATAAATTTTACTCAGGCAGTATGATTTTATAAGTCCACACAGGCTGATACTACACACTTGTAGTGTATCAGTAGCTAAAAGCAATAGAGCCACCACATGATTTTCTTAATTCTGTGCTAGTGTGAACGTCTTTCTATATTTTAGCAAAGGACAAAGGCATCTATACAAACAATTAAAAATAAGCATAGCTGAACGCTAACCTGGAGTACATAAATAATAATAAATAAAAAATGTTTATATAAAGATGTTGCAAAGTATCCTAACATAACTAACAATTAAATAAAACTTTTTTTTTTTAATTCCTAAAACAAGGTCAAGAATATTTGTTTCTCAACACTTATGATCAGTGGTATTTAAACAAATAATATCTTTTAAAAATCAGGTAAGGAACGAGCCCTTTTGGCAACACTTCACATTGACCTTCCCCTAGCCTCTAGCTATATATATGGTGGTACAGTTTGCACACACAAAGGCTATAGAGCAAGCAGAAATTACTGCATGTCTTTATTTGCATTTGTACGATCAGGAATAATTTTTGAAAAAAATAACAGCCATTGAGTTGCAGCAAACTCACTGAAAGAAGTAAAAATGAATGGAGTCTTCCCTAAGAAGATCCTGTCTTATGTATAGCTATTAATTACTCTTATTTAGTTGTGTACTGGGTCTGGCCGGGATGGAGTTAACTTCCCTACAGCAGCCCATACAGCTCTGTGCTCTGCACCTGTAGCTAGAGCAGCACTGATACCACACCTGTGTTGTGTCTATTGCTGAGCAGCGCTGGCACAGCACCCAGACTCCAAACCCCCCCAAACCCAGTGGGCTGGGGGTGAGCAGCAGTTGGGAGGGGACATCCCCAGGGCAGCTGACCTGAACCGACCAATGGGATATTCCATACCATATGATGTCACGCTCAGCAATAAAAAGCTGGGAAAGGGGAAGGAGAGGGTGGGGGCTCTCGTTATGAAGATGTCTGTCCTCCCGAACAACTGCTACGCGTATTGAGGCCCTGCTTCCCAGGACGTGGCCGAACACCGCTCGTTGATGGGAAGTAGAGAATCCTTTCTCTCTTTGCTTCCGCGCAGCCTTTGCTTGTATTATTTCTTTTCCCTTTAATTAAATTATCCTTATCTCAACCCTTAAGCCCTGGTCCATCATATTTTCTCCCCCTGTTTCTTTGAGGAGGGGGAGTGAGCGAGCGGTTGTGGTGGAGGCCACCTGTTTAGCTGGGTGAAACCACCACAAGTTGAAAGGTAAAGTGGTACACATAAACTCTCTTAGGTGTCTTACACGTTCTTTTCCTCTTTAACCTCAGTTACATGACACATGCCTTTATTTCCTTCTGTTTTTCTTGATGTTCTCTTCCTCCTTCATATTTACTTTATTTATCCCTTGTCTTTTTTTTCCACTTTTTTTCTTCTTTTTTCTTTTTCTTTTGTCATTACAGGTAGTTACTGTGAAAACGTAAGATTTTCTTCCCAGCAGAATTTAACTACATGTGCATAGAAATCAGTAGTTAGTACTGCCAAAACCATTTCTGTAACCAGATTTTGGCCTAGACAAGGATTTTAAGGGATGCAGAATGCTGGCAAAGATTGAATTAAACGCCAATGAACACCTCAGATGCTTTTTAGAAAGATGCTTACTAGAGGTGAGAAGTTTTGGTTGGGAAAAAAACTGCTGGTATTTGATCTAGTCTTGAAAACTAATCAGTATGGCTGGTAAAACTATCTTCTGATGGGAATGTGTGACCAAGTAAAAAATTCCCTTGAAATATGCTTTACAAAAAATGCTAAAAGTTTTTTCTTTAATTTCCTATGTTTTTTTTTAATGAAAATGCTTTGGTTTTCCCAACTTTTAAACCAGAATGCAGGGGCATTTTTCAATCACAAGTTTTATTTTTTCCATACTTTTCAGGGAAAACAAATCTGACCAGATGCATTGTCCAGTTCACCACAGAGGTATGTGGAACATTTCTTCCTTTGAAAAAGAAACTCAGGCTTTTTGTTCCCACTGGTTTTGGTTGCCATGGCCTCCTGTTACCTTAATAATCATGAGAGGTCTTGTTCTGATGTAGTGGCTCAGGTGTGTTCTTGCTGTACTTCATGTAAAGGGAATAAATGCTTTTGGTTTTGCTCCTGATTGGTATTTTTTATCATTGAGGGTTTTTCATCCCTTTTATCCCTGACTTCCAGCTGTGTCGTTTCTGCCAGGGCTTGGTAACCTCATCCACAGCAGTTCGCCGCCCTACAACAGTAGTTCAAACAACTTCCAAAATCTAAAGGCTCTCTACCACCTAAAGAAGAAGAAAAAACCTTAATATAAATGTAGTTCTAAAGGTAAGTGTTAGTTCACAGGTTACAGTTTGGAAATCCCTGCTCCAGCGTGGGCATACCAAATCAGCACATCCCTCAGCTGCCTTGCCCACATCTCCAGGTGTGGAGCTCACGCAGGGTCCCGGTAGGATGAGCGTGCCAAGCAGCTTTGCACCACACCAATCCCTCTGCGGATACGGTGCTGCACATCCCTGCAGCCTGTACCCGGGAAGGCTGCTTCAGGTGGTGCCTTGTTCTGCCCTGCGGTGCTCCAATAGGCAGCGTAATCAACGCAGGAATTAAAACCAGAGGACAGATTTTCTGTATCCTGAAGTGATGACCAGCCAAAGAAGTGGGAACAGAGACAGCAACTGCAGTTTAAAAAAAGAAAGGTCTTGTGACTACTGGATGTGTGCTCCACACCCAGACATGGATGCCTTGGTTTGATTCATCTCTGAGGCTCTGGAGTGCCAGCATAAAATAATATATGATCAACAGCGTCCAAGCAGGCAACATGTATGCTTAATAAGTAGCTGAAAATAATAACAAAAATGTGACAGCGATGATAGCTGCCTATTTGACAGCTTAGAAAAAAAGCATGAATGATTTTACAACCTGCTGCTCAGATACAGTGACAACAGTCAGCTGTCTAGGTCACTCAATTAGACATTTAGCCATATCTGCATGATGCTCCAAGAGAGTAACATGAACCCATTGCTAAACATTATCCTAACGTGTCAGCAGTCCAAGAATTCACTAATCCTTTTGCTACACTTGAAGAGCTTCACATTTTATTGGAAATATCATATAGATAAAAATTACTTGCAAAGTGGAGATGGACAGACACATGGTCAAACTCAGACAATTTGAAGCAATATATAAATCAAGATTTTTATCCAGCTTGCGTTTCTCTATGCAAGTTCCCAAGTCAAGTGACAAGATGTAAAATAGCACAGAACATATAGCCTCAATATAGGGTAGCAACCCTTTTTAAGTGGCATACTAAATTTTGTACAACCTTATGACATCCATAGACCTATTTAGAATTTTCTTAATTTACATATACATATGTCGTAGTCCTCCAAATAAATTTACGAAATGTAGCATTCATCCTTTCCAGGACACAATCCTTTCATAAAACCTACCAAGGATAAATTGTGCAAACTTCCAAAACACTTCAGAAATAACACCAGCACCTCTATGAACTGGCTGAGTTTCTTCCATCTCTGACCTAGATTATAAGATTTAGCAATCAGGAACAGACAATACTCAGCTCCTCATCAGCAGATAAAGAGTAATAACAGATTGTTCTCCCAAGGAACAGCAGATAAGTAAATCCATATTATTCACAAATCACGCTTCAAACCTTCCTCAGAAATGAATCAAACTTAAAAAAAAAAATAATCATGAGATTGGCTTAAAAATCATGAGATTTGAAATATGAATAATTTTGGAGTTATTTATCTGCCGTTGAGTTTTTAAGCCTCTAGAGTGTGCTCCAGTCATATTTTCAAGCATTTCCTTACAAACTGAAATGTGTAGATACTTTATTTCTAATGAAAGCTGAGATTGGTTTATAAAGCTAGTAATTCAGAAGTTGAGTTCATCAGAGAAACATGCAAGTTCTACAAAAAAAAATCCTAAAATTACATGATTAGTAATACAATACTGTACCATATTAGAAATGTAATCGAGGAGAAAATAACCAAACTGACAGCAGAAGGCCTGCAAATGCATCAGCAGTTCTGAAAAGATTAAGAAAAATTTCTTGTGGTGCCCAGGAACATAAACTCCAAAAATTTAGGGGGTAACTTAGCAGGCCATTTGGTATACCAATTCAGTCATCCTCTCAATAAGCATTAATAACAACCAACTGCACCAAAAAGAGACTTTTTGTTACATATGTTTTTACAATTTTGAACACATTATGCCATTACAAATTCCTAACTGATTCCTCAGATAAAAGGAGAAATGGCCTACAAAAAGTTTCAGGTTTGCTTTCCAATAATTCATTCTCAGCTCCATTTATTTGCCCTCCATGGTTCTTCCCACATGCTTTTTAACATTTCCAGGCAACTCCTTCCCAGGGCTAAAGGCTCTACTTTTACTTGAAAGAAAAGAGGTTTTTAAAGAAAAGCTGAAGTTTCAAGGAAAATACCAAATGTTGCAGTAGAACCATGAAGGTTAGCAACCTTGCATCTGTCTAACCTGAGGAACAACTCGAGGCCGAACTACATGAGGCGGCAGCGCTCGCTGGCTCTCTCAAGTCCACCCTGCATCCCAATGGTTCTGTCTACAAAAAAGAAAGCAAAGTTCTGTATTATGCTTCGGATGTGACATACAAATTAACAACATCAATAATCTCCTAATTTACCCAGCAGTTCTGCAGCAAGTGTGTAGAATTAACCACAGTAACATGTATAAGCATGTTCAATTAATAATTTTTCATTGACGTGACACATTTACTAACTAAATGACTGTAAGATAATTTGATAAGCTAGAAGCTTCAAAGTGAGGAAGACAGGCAGCATCCTGTGCGCGCTGCTATTGCATATTCAGACTCAAAGATGACCGTTTTATTTTTTATGCGGAATACAGGTAAATCTGAACCCACACATTTTAAATATTGTCGTCTTTCCTACTGCCCACGATTTGAAGGTTTAGCACTTCAGAGTCTCCTCAAGCTCCCCATGCCACACCACAGCTCAACTTCAACAAGAATGATGAAAACTTTTGCCCTCATCTTGGCCTATAGCCCAACAGCTAAAACACACCTATAGGTGACTGATGTATGTCTGCATTCTCAGTGTGTACCTGGATCTGCGGCTTGTGATGCGTGTGCTGTAACCACCAAAAATCATTGCAGTGAGATTCCTTCTGATGACCTTGCAATAGTATGAATTACTATCAGATTCTTATTTTAGGTAAAAGTATGAATTTATCTATCACTTAGGGCAGTGTTTAGCTTACGTCTGTAAATGAGGATGAAAATACTTCCTTTCTCGCAAAATACAAAAGAATAAAAATCCACCACCACCTTAAAAATTAGGTAGATTCAGATCTGGTAGCACGGGGGCCAACTTAGGCAATTGTTGGACTGTGAAATATGATTCCCTGATGGTAAGAGCTAAGTCATGCCGTCCTCACCCAGGTGACACTCCCATAGATTTGTTCTGGGGATTTACTTAAGCACCCGCTTTGGTATTCATGCGTACACACTTTGCTGTGCAAAGGCACACTTCGAGCAGGCAGTACTGCAGCCAGATTTCTTCCGGCAGTATGGAAACATGGATTTCCCGAAGGAGAAAAACTTGCGCTACCTGACCAACCAAGTGCACGAAGCAGTTCGGAAGCACGCAGGTGGGGCAGGGTGGCGGGGGACAATGGCGAACGAGGGATGGTGAAAACATCAGGGCAGAGACAGAGGCAAGAGGCAAGTAACAGCACACGTGACCGACGGACTTCAGAGTACATGGCAAGCCACCGACAGGCTCCGGTAGAGGCAAATTAACAGAAACTGGCATTGACTTTCTTTTTCCCATCCGCACCCCATGCAGGGCTCCATCAGAAGAGCAAACACAGTGCCACAGTGCTGCAGCAGCACACAATAGCCCCATACCAGGCCTGTCAACCTGGGAGTGCCTTTGGCTTCCACAGTCTCTTGATTAGGCCCTTGATTAGCCATTTTCACAGTGCTCACACACAGACTTACTTTTCTACCCCATAAGTCAGGTTGTGTCCCCCTTCCTTACACCCTCTGTGCGTGCTTTAAATGTTAGAAAGACAAGGAGCCTGAAAACACTGCTGAAGCAAGCACCATAATTCAACACAGTTGTGAATTCCATTATTTAAATAAAATACTATTAATAAGCAAACCTCATGTTGCTCATGAGACTTTGCGTCAGCTAGTATTTAGTCAAAGTAATTTTTAGCTGGGCTGAAAGAGAATGGAAAACAGGCTGGTAAATACCAGGAAGCTGGTATTGAGTTCACAGGGCACTTCATACTGGTACAACGTACAAAGAACTGAAAAAACCTATGCTTTTATGAACTAAGTAATGAGGAGTGCTCCTGAGTGCACACTGCTAGCTCACTCGGCCATTCGCTTCACAATCTCCATCAACTACAGAAACACATGTATGCAGTCAAATAGCACATCCATACAGAATCAAGTTATAAAAAAGCACAAGGCAAAGGATTTTGGCTACTCTAAAAAATGCCAGAATTCAAAATACTCAGAAATGACAGTGAAAAGGATGTTGGGAAATCAATGCGAAGCAGAATGGAGTTGGATCCAAAAAGTATACGTGAATGACAATGTGATACATGACTTTTCAGCCCTAGGTCATCAAAACAGGCTGGGTAGTGAATGAAAATAATTATTACCCCATAGCTGTTTATTACCACTTGTAAATGAAACATCCTAACAATCTCTAGCCAGGCCTCCACAGGGAAGTGCATACACTACCAAATTACTGTTGCATTTGGTAGTATTTCTGCCGGAGCATGAACTACATACAGGTTAACTTCTCTTTTGCCACAAGAAAGGCAATCATCGGAAGCTGTCTGAATGCACTGATGACGCAGAGTGAAGACTGACTATTGCCTCTCTTTTGTACTGGTACATGCTCCACTTGTGCCATCCTTCTCAGGGCACGGCAGTGAACAAGCCAGTTCCTTCTCATTTCACACAAAAATACTCTGTCCCTCTCTCAACTCATGAACCTTTTCCTTCAAACCTGAAGTCAGCTCCTCCATTACACACATGCAAAAACAAATTCTGCCGCTGAGTTGCCTTGATGCATACAAATCTCTATCGATTTCATAATACTAACCAGTAAACTTCCTACAAGTGTTTATCACAGCTTGCTGTGGCTTTATCTTGCACACCAGGCAACTGATTTAAACCTACTTGATTTTTAAGTTCAGATGGGTAAGAGTTCAACAGATAAGAGCAAAGGCAGATCACGAGTAAAGTACAGACTGTACGTTTGTGAGCATTTTCATTTGCAGGAAAATTTAGGGCAAAAGTCTTGATGCAGTTATGCATCCTTATTGCAACACGTATTTCTTTGCCTAGATGCAGTAGCATACGTCACTGACTTTCTCCTAAAAACTTGCTAGGAACTAGTCGGGTTCTTCAGCATGATTATAAGTGTAATAAAAAGCCACACACTAGAACGGTTCTCACTCTTTCATGTGATAACTTCTTTATTTTGTGAGGAGACAGATTTGTGACAATAAAAACTGCTGTGATTCTTAAAGTTGTTGGCAAATATGACAAAGCCATAAGAAAACAAGTTCAATTTTCTGCTAAAACATGTGAAATTCTGTTCTAAGGCTACACATGTTTAGCTGAGCAAATGTACTGCAGATTCCTCTGATTTCCTGAACTGATATTGTGAAACTCAGCTGAACTAGAAGAACTTTGCTTTGGTCTCTTGTTAGATATTCCCAAGAGAAAGAAACCCAAAATGGAGTGCCTCTTCTAATATGCTGATTACTTCATGATCTCCTGCTCCTCAATCCTCCCATAACCATCAGCAGCTCTAAATACCAAAGCGGCCATATGTTGACACAGAATGTTCCTTTTTTGAAACATGTCCTTTCATCTAGATTGAGTGCGGGCACAGAAGTTCAGCCTAAAAAGCTAGTTCAACATTTGTGTCTAGACATACCCTCTTAAACATATTTCATGTCCATAGATGGGTTTTTGGCTCCCTGCACTTCTGACCATCTGTTGGGAGGGCATGATGCCCACTTACAAGTTAGCCAGATCTTCTGTTGGTTGCCAAGGGAAGGGGATATATGGTCCTGCAAGTGACATCTGTTCTACCAGAAGCCCTTTTCACTATGAACAATGTTCCTGTTTAATCTCAGCCACACTTGTAAAGAATAGTGTTTGAAAGACAAACTAATGAAAAACCCTGGAAAGTACTGGAAGGAAAGGGAAACATAATGATGGTCAGCATAAGGGTACATTTCACAGACCTATGTGAAATTCTTCTAGTATTGAAATGCTGGGAATATTGGAAGAAAATTGTAGGTGCTCTGGCAATACAGGCAATCTCATGGCAGATGAAGTCACCAAGGGATAAAGAGAACCACAAAGGACTCACTATAACTGAGCCCAAGACAACAGCTATGCTCTTAAAGAGACTATTAGAGGAAAAGGCACAACTGACTGATTGATAAGATAACATGCAATGCCATTTCATGTGGATGAAAGACAGAAAAAAGAGCAAGCCATTCTGTACTCTTAGAAAATCTTATTGATCTAGTGAGACACTTGACAGTTTGTGTGTGAGAGGGACACCAAGTCATGCAGGTTGTCCCTCTTCTGCCCATAGCCTCAAAGTGTTGAGCCAAATTGGCACATCTGTAAGTGGAGTCCGTAATGTAGAACAAAAACTGTTTAATCCACTAATATTCATGAGATTTCTACAAGAGTGCATGAAGTCTCTGACAGTTACATCCCAAACAGACTTGAGAAGTATTACCAACAAATGGGAAAGAAACGATGACAAAGGAAGAAACGAGGTACAGAGCCGTTAGTACTTGCAGAAATAAAGAGATGAATATGATTCATTAAGCATTACTCATGGCATGATCAATGAAAGGAGAGGATATAACCCAAAAAGATATAAAATTAGTCTCAAGACCCCATTGACTGTAGTTGCTGAATCTTTTGCACATTAAAAAAAAACCCTCACATGTAGAAATCCACACTATAGACATGTAAATTTAGGTGTGTGAATCTGGAGCTGACTCCCACTCTAGGAGTTGTGATTGATGATCAGAGATGACTTATCTTGGACGTGCTTCATCTGAACCTGAAACTGGGTTAAGGCTAGGGCACCTACTCCTACCAAAGAGCCTGAAAATGCTCCTGAGTTTCTCGGCACAGTATACAGTATAACTTTTCTCCCATCCAACATCTTGACTCTTTGGGAACATTGATGGAAGTCCTGTCTCCCTTTCCCCAGAGACTTTTGGTTCTGGTGCAACTATGTCTCGGTGGGAGAACAGCTGCTGAAGAACTACAGTTGGCAGCTCAGTGTTTTAAGGTAAGCCAAAAATTATTTGGGGTTACCTTAATATACTGAGCTGCAAATTGCCGAAATTCAACAGCTGCTACACGGGCAGCTGAGCCATGTCTGCAATGGGGCTTGGAAACAGCATGTCACGGGTGGAACAGGCAGCTGGGATCAGGAGGTGTCACAGCCATCACAAGGTGAGCATCACCACTGGTGAGTCAGCGCCCTCTCTGCTCCTGCTCTTAACATGCTGCTGTTACAAATGCATAGCCCTGAGTGATAGTTTCCCATTCACATCCCCTGCAGTTTGTCATCTGTATAATAGTAACTGCAAAGCCTAGGTAATACTATAACACATACATTTTGCTAGAATTACATCACTACTGCAACTAAAAAATGTAAGGCATCATACAGACTCCCGACAGTTATGGGTTCTTTCCCATGATATAAGACACAGGGGAAAACTGAGTTGCTCTCAGTTAAACTGCCTGGCAGTAAAACCATGGAAATCCTGAATAAAACTGAGCTAACACTTCTAGGAAATAGCTAAGCATGTCCCAAATCTAGACTGCTGGATTAAACTTGAATAATGGAACTTCTTATGCAAGACCTATGCTGGCAGAGCACCCTAGTGTTTGGAGACAACTGTCCAGGCAGGTGGCTAGAGGTGAGAAACAGAAAGTTAGGCTCAAAAGATCAGTAGGATTTTCCTTCCTGACTCTCATTCCCAGGAGACATCCCATTAGTTTCAGACTCTAGCAGTGTGCTCATTCCCGAACTGTCTGCTAGCTAAATCTGCCTTCAGCGGCTCTGCTGCTAAATTCACTGTAGACCTGATCCCCAATTATCCTTACAATTCCCCAGTCAATTTCTGAATTCATATTCCCATTTAGTAAAGCTTTTTCCCCAAACGGAAAAGTTTAAATATACTTTATTTTCATGCCAAGCCCTATACACTAGTTCTGCAAACTGATTTAGACATCGTGATGTGGAGCACTGCAACATCCAGCCTTGGATGTTTTTAAATCCAGATAGATGCCTTGGCTTCTATACAGCGCAGCTGGGGTAGGGGGAAATCCCAAGTCAGTGTGAGCATTTTAAAATAGCAGATTTTCTCCTTGCCCACCCCCGAGAGTGGATTATGGACCCACTTGATCCATGTTAGTGGCAGCCAGAGAAGAGCAAGCTGAATGTAGAATAGAAGTGTGCCCACACAGCAAATCTGTTCAGATGGGAATTCAAAACAGCCAGTATGCTCAATTTGGACTTCCCGAACTAGCCAGTAGTGATGCTGGGGAAAGAGTATCATTTACATCTTACACCATACACACCTGCAAAATTGGTGGGCTTTAACCTGAGCTTCAGTGGGGTGAATGCTCATAATTACTTACCTACATTATTCTCTTCAAAATGCAGCAGAAATACGTTTTAGAAGAGGAAGAAAGTGACAGTGCTGCTATTCTTTTGGGGAATAGTTACAGCAGTCACCTGGAGAACAGCAGAAATCCACAAGTTCAAGGTCACAGATACAGAAAAATCAGAAACACGATTTTTAAAAGTGAAAAATGTTCCAGCTTGATTCTCACATACAGGTGAACATGTAAGCATTTAGGTTTCAATCTATGAAACTTGAATACAAATAACAAATTGCATTAAGCTAAGAAAACAGGTTAATAAATGTTACCTTATTTTGCCAAAATTTCACATAATTTTACACTTGTGGAAAGCAATGAACTAATGTTTTCTGTAACTATATGTACCACAACTGCCTGGAATTCTTTCAATACCAATTTCCTTTTAGCACCAATATTTGGAGTTATTTGAGCCAAATGTCTCTCCTGCATAGACAGGGCTTTATTTCCCTAGCATTTCATTGATCAAAAACAAAGTACTTCCCAAACATGTAACAGACTTATAGCTTATACTTTTTTTGTATTTTGTTTGTTCATTTTTACAGTGGTACTATGCTTCATGATATCAACATATTACAGGTTTAATATCAAACATTTTTTTGGTTCATGTATTAGAGAAATGTGTAAGCTTTTGATTACATATTTGTATGCCCCAGCTTTTGTAGCAGCTCAGCACTTCACATTAATTATACTTAGCCTCACAAACATTGGGAAATGAAGGAGTCCCAGCAGTTCTCCTCTACTTTATTTTCCCAATAGATATGGACTGAGTCCCAGACACGCAGTTTTTAAGAAACTTAACTGCTACTTGAAGTGGATTTAGAATCATAGAATCATA
>VXAL01018615.1:3304-32443 GCA_013399475.1 Chauna torquata
TGCAGTCAATATTTTCCTGCTTCTTACCAAAATACGAAATCAATAGTTATTAATCTATAGATTGATAAGTTAAAGAAATATAAGTATACCAAATATATAGATTTACATTTCCAATTTTTTGATGGCCTGTGATGGAGTGGTACCTGTGTAAGTGTTTTCGTGTCACTTCTGACTCTGCAGAGGCTGAATTCTTTCATTGCTGTGTGACAGAATGCATGTTCACAAAAAAAAAAAATCAAAAAAAAAAACAAAAGAAACAAAAAAATAATGACAATAGCTATAATTATCCTGAATTGGCCTGCATTTTCATTTTTTTGCATCAGTTTAAGGGCAAACTGTTTCCACTAGATTGAATATTAAAACTTGCATCTAAATATTGTAACCAGAAATGAAAAAGGAGTCAAGTAGCACTTACTGCTGTTTGCCTTCTTTGGTGCATTCTGGTAATGAGAAGGGACTTGTGTTCAAAATGTCATTAAGTGCACATAGAAAGAAAGGGAGCTGAGGGTGCTTGATCCAAAAGCCACAGAAATATCTAGCATTGCTTAAAGCACAGTAAGATAATCTCATAGTAATTTTCTCCTCTAAATAATAGTCTTTGCTTGGCTGGGTCATGTTTAGCAAGTGTTTGGCTGGGAATGATAAAACCTTGAGTAGTCTAGAGGAGGAAGGGGCTGCCAGAGACTAAACACCAGCAAATTCATTCTGGAAATAGAGGACAAGTTTATAGTAAAGAAAGTAATGAATAATGGTAATTAGCATGGAAGTTGTTGCTTGCCTTTCTCACTTGAAAGAATGGTTGTGTACCAAACAGTTTACTGTCTTCTTGTAACTGCATTGCTGAGTCTAGTAAAATATTTTACTGCTCCTTATAAGCCTTACCTCCGTAAAACTCCCAAGCTAAGCAACACTAGAACTTCTCTGTTAAAAGTAGTTTTAAATAAAATATTTCATTCTGCAAAAAAAAAAAAGGCCTTGCAGCCCATAACATTTGAAGTTCTGCGCAGAAATATCAAGAAATGCAGTAAATGCCTGCCATTTCTTGCACTTAGAATTTGAGATGAGCTTATATAGCTGAAAATGGAGAAATGGAAGGAAAATGTCAGTTTTTTCCATAATACAAAGTTGGTGACCGAGAGTCAGGGAAAAATTGTAAAACAATAATAGTTAGATTCCATGCTTGTAGGATAATAGCCTGTTTTTTAAATTTTGTGTCAGTAAGATGATTCAAGTACCTTTGGAATGTCTTTCAATAAGTATGTGAAAGGGAAGATATTCTATGAAAATGTGGTTTAACATATAGAGCAAAGACTGATAAAAAGGAAAGTTGAACATGGTCTCTATTCCTTTGAAATTTAGTATGTAACTTGCTTGTAATAAAATTATATTAAACTAATTTAACTATTGCTTTTGTTTTATAGTACAGCTTCTTATTATTTCAATATATTTTTGCTTCTTTCATTATGTATTTAGATGTTACTATTTGTCTTTAGATATTAAAAACTCGATTAGGTTTCAGAGACCACCTGCAGGAGCCTAGTAAGAAGCCATAAATAGCTTTATGCCTTCCCTCTAAGGGTAGACATTTATGTGAATATCACCTGCAATTCCATAGTCAAAATTAAATGACTAGCTCATCCATAATGGTTGTGTTGGAGGACACACACCAGTCACCTATTAGGATTTCCTGTACAGTATATTTATGTAATTAAATGCACAAAAAAATCTCGGTAATATTAAGTGTAATGAGCTAGCAGTCTGGTTATGATCTGTCCCAGTTGTTATTGAATGGTCTCTTCAGCATTTTGTGGACTGAGTAGGTGTGGCCTAAGATGGTATATTCAAATAGTGAAAAACTTGAAGTCTGGAAAAAGTCAGCAAAGACAAATCCACTGCTTCATTATTCTTTCTCTAGGCATCTCAATCAACTTCAACCTGATTTTCTCCCTGTATATACTTTAGTTATGAGTTGTAGACATCATGTCTGTGTATTATTTTTGTGAGTTGCAAATCTGACGTATTGCAAATTTTGTGTAATTTGCATACTTCTTTTATGCAAAGATGATCTCTACAGGTCATGTTTTTGGTACTTTGGAGAAACCTATTGAGCAACTCTGTGCTTTCTCTTTGCTCGAATTATACTTTCTGCATGGAAAGACTCTGGAAGTTTATTCATATGTGACTGTGCAACATGACCACAATCTTAAGGTAAAACAAAGGAAGCCTAACTGCATAGGGCTGAAATCGTGAAGCAGGAATGTATTTGTTGGAATAAGTTACCTGTACGATAATTTTCCGTAAACGTGAAACTCCACTATTGAGAAATGCATTTGGAAGTGAATGATGAGCCGAAAGCAACAGAAAACCTGAAGAGAACGGAAATCAGTTTGTCTTTGATGGGAAGGTTTTTAGCCTAAACTTGCTGAAAGCCAGTCCCCCAAGGAATATACAAAGTAGAATTTGCAGAGGTTGAAGAGAAATATTTCTTCTGCAATAAAAGATAGCAAAATGTATCTTCAACTTAAAGGAAAACATTCAAATGTACTCCCCTTTTCTTGCAAACTTATGGTATGCAAATAAAAACATTGACAAGCAAAGGTATTGATGTTGCTAACTGTCCAGGAGAATTCCCTTACAGGACAAACACTGCACTGTTTCATGTCAGGAGAGAATCCGTCTAGGGTTTCTGTAGGAGTGATGTATGACAGATGGTAGAACTAGACAATTTATTTACTTTCTGCTTTTTATGTGCTACATTAAAAGCTATGGCCTAGAAAGAGAGCCCAGAAGAAAGCTGCTTGTCTGCCATGGTCTAGCTGCGGCACTTCTGGGCTTGGTGGAACCTTTCGTAGGACAAGGGGTATGATGATGACTTGGAAAGAGCTGGACACTCAGTGGGAAGAAAGTTGTGGCAGTAGAGTAGGAGTCTTGGGAGGATCAGAGGATGTCAGCATTACTAGCCAAATCTCAGAAGTGAAGATACGAAGTCTTTCCTGTACATCCACAGATGTGACTTTCTGGTCTTCGTTAAGCTCAGACAGTCTGAGCTGCTGAACAACAAAGGAAATTCAGACCGAAGGCCTTACCCTTTATACAGACAGAGGGTACAAGGACCTTTGTTTTCAAATCATGTTGTATTTTCCACAGAGGGAAAAAGAATTTTTTTTTGTTAAAGTTATACTGCTCTAGTTGGCTTTTTTTTTGTGTTTTATAAAAACCTTACTGTAGCTGCTGAAAGCAGGGCTTGCTTCAAAGAAACAACTGGGCAGGGGAGAAGCTTTTCCACATCAAATGCATGGCTGATTAAGGGGTCAGCTATGGGCCTTGTCTGTAATGTTGGACTTTCAGTTTTCAAATATAAGCTTTGAAATCAGCAGGTTTTATTCTTTTGCTTGTTGTTGCAGAGTTTTTCAGGTTTCACTTTAAATCCTTGTCTTTCTCAGGAAGCAAAAACTCTGAAATTCTTGCTATGGGGTTACATGCATATGTTTACAGAAAAGGTAATATTTGAATATATATGCTTTTTCGGTTAGGATATTAGCAAAGATTCATAATTTAACAGGAGAAATGAAGACCTTGGAGTCCACTTTACTTTGTAGGTTAACTAAGATCATCAGAGTCCTCAAAGTTGTCGAAGAAGCGCTTCTCCTCGAGTGTATTCAGACAAATGATTCTATTGCTGCTAATCATTAGCAGGCAGATGGTAGGTGATCAAGATTTCATTATCAAACACCAATGTTCTTTGGGGGTGAAAAGATGACCATCTGTTTCTAACATTGTACCTAGGGTAGCCTGCAATTGGGGTTTAGTTGATCACCAAATATAATAATATGCTTCCCTTAATTCATTTACATATTACAATTAATATGTATTACTTGAATTTTGTTAACATTTCAATAGACTGTGGAGGTGAACCTAATTATCAGGTGGATCTTATCGCAAGGGTGGCAATGTGGGAATGTCTGACAAAATAATTTTCTTTGAGTTTTTCCCATTAAGCTTATAGGATTCTTCTTTTCTACAGACGGGGGTAGTAGACACATAATGAAAAGGTTGCTGAATTTTTCAGTTATAAGAATAGTGGATATTTTGAGGCTAAATTCTGAAACCTTTCCTTACCTCTGGAGAACCTTTATTGATGTGAATTCCTGTCTGACAACGAAATTAGTACATCTGATTTAAATACATGAAGTACAGATTCTGTTGATAAATCTGTGTGGTAGTACTTGGTTTATGTAAGTTTGGGAAAAGAAAGGGCATTTTCTGCTCAACTTTCTGAAAAGCTGAAGATGATGTGGTTAAGACCTATGTGCCAATCACAACTTTTAAACTAATCATATCTAATAAGGGAGAAGAAGTCTGTGATATCTTTGCACAAATTCTGTGACCTTCAGCAGCTATGCAGAGGAAGTGAGCTTTCCCATGATGACTAGGCAGGCAAGTTTGAGCTATTATATATTCTGCTGAGCATCAATCTTTTTAGATGATCAATATGTATACGCAGATGAATCATAACTTTGACATCTCTTGAGTGGTAGGAGTGTCGCTGGGAAAGTGGTGGGGAGTTGGAGTTAGGGCAGCCATAATAGTGCACCGGAGGAATTAAAAGATAATACATCTGTAAGAAACTTCAGTAGCGCATTTGCTCTCAGAACAGCAAAGTGAAGCTGCAAGCAAGTAATTGCTGAACAGTATAAAATGAGATGCAACGTCGATGACTTTTTTTTAAAATTGAAAATCTTGATTAGAGATGAATTCATGTTTCCTTCCTTAATCCTTGCAATTTGTGGAAAACTGGATTCTCAGTCTCATATGATTTCGTTTTTCTGATAATGTTTTTATGACTTCCAGTTCAAATTTTTAGATGTACTCAGTTTATGTAAATTATAAAAAAAGAAAAATTGGATACTTTTGCAATATAGATCAAGTGTCTATATATTCATAACTGATGCCATTTAAGCTTTTCAGGCTATATGCTCATCCTGTGGGCCAGAGTAACAGTAAACTTCTTAGCCCAAAACAAAACGCACAAAGCAAACTACAGTGTTAGGAAAGTCTGCTAATCACTGTAAGAAGGAAACATTAAGTAAAAATTAATAGCTGGAATTATTTAGAAACCTGAAAATAAACCATTTCTGTAGCTAGCCATTTACCTGAATTTATAGTGTCCTTATAGATATGTGCAGAGGTTTAGGCCTCCAAAATAAATAACAGTTGAATGATTATCTTGGTGATGAAACCTGTGTTGCTATACCAAAACTCAGTAGGGGTATGGTATTTAGAAAACTTAAGGGCATGGAAAAAGTGCCCTGGTGCTTCCTGTACTATATCTGAAATCTATATTACCTTCTTCTAAAAAGAGTTGCTAATTTGTGGACTAAATAAATATTTGTGACAAACCCACAAAATTATTTTACTTGATTTTGATTGATGGTCCTTTGATGTGAATTGTAACCATTTGGTCACAGTCAAATGAGCAGGTGGTAAAAGCCAGATTTGCTTAGTCAGTTTGCTTAGTCACTCTGAAGCTGAGAAAGTTGTTGTGGCCATTAATTTTTGCCTTTGTAATTTTCTTGTTTGTTATATTCTTATTGGGCTTTGCTGCAGATGGTTGCCTCAGGCAGTGCCTGGGGAAATGGTACAGCAGCAAGATGCAGAAAACGTCTGCCAGACTGACTTTGCCTTTCTCTCCTGCATACCACGATTCTTATGGCATGCGGCACATAAAAACAACTAAGTACATCTTAATGTACGGCAATTAGAACCTAAACACAACATGCTTGTAGTAAGGAAAATGTAAGGCTTATTAATCTCCATGCTTTGGTTAGGTGCAGATTGCAAACAGAGCCAGCTTGTAATCTACCTCTGAAACAGTGAGTCCTTTGTTACCATATCAAATAAATATGATAAGTGCTGGCCTGAGCTGTCACACCTCCAAAGTTAAAGCCAGGCACCTTCAACAGATGACGCGTCCCCAAGGTCAACCTCAGGTTACTGATACCCGATATAAAAGAAATTTTGTTAAGGTACGATTTGCAACCGTACGTTATGTCAATATATAATATATCCACAGTCTGTGAAGGTACTGCTAGTTTTCAACCTAATATACTTCTCATTGCATTGTTTTTTGTATTACAGTGCAAAAGAAAAACAAAAACAAAAAAAACCTTTGCTTTTCCACTTTATATGTTATACATTGTTATCTAAGTTGTTTACTAATAGGCTAGCTAATTTTGAAAGGAAATTTGAACTTCAAGTGAATTATTGTGATCAGGAGCTTTACGATGCTTTAAGGCTTTAACGTGCAATAAGGTGCACTAGAAAGTATGAGCAATACTCAAATTCTGGAACTTGAAAAACTCAGTGATGTATTAGTGTTAACGCAATGTATGAAATACATGGTACATATTAGTAATGTTGCACTCATGCCTCAGTATTGCAAACCTGGGCCACTTCTGTTTAGGTTTCAGAGTATGAAAAATCACATATTTGAATCTGACATATCTAATCTTTTGTGTGTGTGTGTGATCCTGATTGGTTGGCTGATTAATCTAGATTAGATCTAAACAGTTTACATATCAGTTCTAGCCAGGCTATCTGTGGTGAAGCTCAAATCGTTTTATGTCCTATTTTCTGAAAATATATTTTCTGATGTTTTCCAAGAAGTTTGAAACAGAAGCATGAAGAAAGCATGCTGAAGCATAGAAGTAACTTGGTTGGCTGAATGAAGTAAGTGCTTGAAAGACCGATGAAATAAAAAGCCAACTGCTACCTATAAATGAAATCACCGCTACGTGTCACTTGCGGAGGTTGTTACAAACTATTGCGACAGGAAGCGCTTGGAAAAAAAAAAGACATTTTTTGTTTACTAGAACAGTATCTAAATGAACTGGAAATCACATAGGCAAAAACTTTTTTGGAGCATAAAGGATGAGTTTCGAGTGCTACACTCCTATAAAAAAAAAAAAGGGTGGGGGGGCGGAGGAGATGGGGAGGGGAGAACTGTGGTCTATTTGCAGAGGTTCCTTTGCATCATTCTGATCAAAATGAGAAATCTTGAATTACATTTACTAAACCTAAACTGTCTGCTCCTAAGGTAAATCATTCTTCATTTCAATCAATAAAACTTAATTTCAGACAGACTTCTGGTTTTTCAAATAAAAATTAAATTCCTTTAAATCTACCACTACTGCATTTGCACATGCTTCTTCCCAGCTTCCAGTGTCTGACAGATTGTGTAGGAGCTGCAGCTGAGAACCTAGTCTTTGTTACTTATTTTTACATTTTCTGTATCGATATGGAAAATAATTATAATTTAGAACTATTCTTTCTCTTATATGACAACAGAGTTGCGTTAGTTATAACGCTAACTTAGATTGCACAGCACAAAGGGAATTGAGTTGTCTTTCACATTCCGTGCATTGGAGATATTTTTGAATTTGACTTTCTAAATGAGGAATGGGTTCAAGCTAGGCTAAAGCTACCTACCCAGCTACTAAAGGTGTGAATATTATATACTAGAAGCGTTTACAAGTTTCCTTAATCAAATGTGTACCCATCATGACTGCACAGGCTAGAATTAAGAGATAATGCACTCTACGGTAATTACTCAAATGGGAGACTTAACACAATTTAGAATTATCCTAAAACTGGAGCGCTCTGGGATTAACACCCTAGATATAGTTAATATGATCATGAATTAAAATATTCTAGCTCTTCTGATATAGCAAGTCAGGCAACAGTGTTAGTGGAAAAGTATATTGAAGAGATGCAATAACCCTTATCCTTGTGTACAGCTAGAATCTAACAAGACCAAAAGAAATGAATGGATATTGCTCCTAAAATTTATTTGTGGTTTAATAATGATGTAGGGAAGAGGGGTGGGGGAAGAAAAAGTAAATAGTTTTTTTTATGAAGGTGTTTTAATAACACCTCAAAAAATACAACGCAATGGATTTTGCAACAGACTGCAATCAATAGAGAAAATAAAACCCAGTGAAATGTTTACAATATGATTTTTAAAAAGCAATGATGAACTTTTCAGTCTATGTAATGCAATTTCCTCAGTATAATAATGAACTGAAATCTGCTTCCTCAGGCAGCTCTAGCCAATAATTGTCATTTTTATCCTTCATTCTTTTTGTTCCAAACACAGACACTGATCCAGGTATCCAAGTGGGTGCATCGGAAAGAAGCCATTTTAGGTAACTCTTCATTATAAAGAGTTTAGATATACCTTAGTAAAGATTCAGAAAGTGTAGTAGTTTGGTATTTTTAGGTCTTCTTGCAGCTGGTCTTTCTTAGTCTCTTTTAAACAGTTCTTTGTAGCTCTAATCTTATTTGCCTTTTTTTTTCCTATGAAAAAATACACAGCAGTAAAGGAAATAAAATCTTCTCGTGTCCATATCCTGCAGAAGTTGAGAGAAAAGCTTGATTAGATGTACTGGAACTAATTAATGTAAAATGTTGGGTCTTAAGACAGAAGGTATTTTGGTGCCACAGCCCCAGAAGTTACAAGGGAGGACCATTCACATGGACATCAGCATCCCCTAAATAAGCATGTCTTCACCCAAGCTGCAGTTAGTGCTCACCCTGTGGCTGGTGCTTGGTGAGCACCCAGTTCAGTGGTGCTGCCCACGGCAGAGCCAGGACCCTCCCCAGGGGTGGCTGCCCCCAGCTCAACTCCTTCTTCCCCATCGCAGCTTAAAACCAGAAACAACATTACAAAATTAAATTGGGGGTGGGGGAATAGTATTGCTTCTGATCTTTCTGTTCTTCTGCCTGTCTTTTGTTGTCTTGCTCCTTCTGCATTGCTTTATTTAGTATGTACAACATAGCATGTATTATCAGGCCAGGCATGGCTGCACCAGGCACTGGTACATGACTAAGTAGGTGCTGTTGCAAACTTAAAACATCTGGTCCTGGTCCTACTAGGGATGGTGTTATCCCAGTTGTATACTGCCCTATTTTATTTTTCTTTACTGTTTTTACCTTCTGAACTCTGGGGTGAGGTTCTATTTTCTGGCATGATTTCAAAACCTGCTAATATTTCAAAACATCATCCAGAGCTATTTTGATCTGTTTGAAAGTAGCAATATTTTATCCACAAGAATTTCTGAAGAATAGGTTGGTATATTTGTTACAGAATCCATGTGTGTGACACCTCATGTGTGCTTTCACGGGCCAAGGAACCCTTAGTGCAATCAATGTGAAATCTCACTTCTACTGGTAGCATTTTGATGAAATGACATATCAAGTATAATCAGTAGCTCGTTCTCACTGGGAACAATCAAGGGTAAGTTTTCAAAGTCAAGTGCGAGATTTCAACATGTATATATAATTCCAGCTGCTGGTAGGGCTATGGCTGAAATTGTGCTTGATGTGTTGAGTGCTTTCCTTGCTATTTCCCATGAGAATTGAGTTAACAAGAATGTTACTTTTAACTGATCCTTTGTCATATCATCTTTTCTCTAACTATAGACTGAAACCTGAGATGATAGCATCAGAAAAATATGAAATCAAGCTTTATCTGCCACCCATAGCCATCCAAATCAGTCAAGTTACATCAGTGTAGAATTCAATCTTAAACATTTAGAGCAAGGGCATGTCTTTCTCATGGTATCGTTCTCTCTCTACTTGCTCCCCATAATATTGCTGCCAGTCACAGCTAAGATAAGAGCGGCAGACAAAAACATCTGTATTGAGCCTGGAGAACAGGCTTTAAGCAATGACTTTCTCATCGCTGTGAACCATTGTTTCAGGGCAATCCAACAGGGAATTTGGCTAGTGTAGCTGGGTATTTGAAGACCTAGTGCGCACAGTTTCTAGCCTGACTTTGGAGTCGTCTTCTGTTTTCTACTTTGTCTGATGGTGGCACTGGAATTGCTGGGGCTTGGCCTCTCCCCAGTAACCTGTGTGATCTTCCAGGGCAAATCCACTACCTTATGTGAAAAAGGATAGAATGTCTACTTAACCTTTCAGGCCTTGTACTTCATTAAGCAAATGGGAAAAAAGATGATGTTCTACTTAAAAGTTCTGTTTCCATCTCTTTCTTACAGATACATATAACCCAGGCATCTGTCTGGATGCTGAAAGGTGTCATGCACTTAGGTTCTCAGTCTGAAACACCGAAGGTAATTTCCATTGACAGAGAAGTCTCATTCTGTGAGTATCAAGTAAAAACTGGGTGGCCAGGTACAGAATTTTATCTCCATGCCTATTTCATTTGTTCTTCAAAATTAAGATCAAGCTCTAGAAAAAACTTTCATTCCATTTTCTTTCTTTTTTTTGAAGGTGTTTTAAATGTTATTCTTGATAAATAAAATATTAACAATCTCCTCTTATCCTCTTTGTTGAAATATTTATAGCTAATCTTACTTCTAGTGAATTGCAATGAAAATTTAATTATATTTGTGCAACTGAGGCAATCATTGATTAATATAGCAAGCTGGGAAGTTAGTATTTTACTGTAATATAATCAGCGTCTTCATAGAGATGCACTTAGCATCCTATGCATTTCATTAAATATTAAAATGTGAAAACAAGGCTTGTTTAAATGACTGCAGACCAGTTAGAAGCAAGCAGCAAACTGTTGCTTTCCAAATGTTTAAGAAGCGGACATGCGAAGCAATTTAGCAGTTGTAATTCCCTTTGCTTCACAGCCTTGGACGCTGCTTTTTTTTTTTTTTTTAGCCTGTTACATCTGTAGATTGTGGAGCATTCAACAGTAAAAATAATTGTGGTGAGTGCTAAAAGTAAGTCTAAATCGGATCCAAGGGTAAAGAAGCCTCTTTGTGCATGGCGGTACTCGCTCATCTGTTGGGTCTATCAGTAACTGTGGGTCTTCGGTCACTGAGAATGTGTAAAACTCTGGAGTCAAAGGATTCAACTGAGCTGGATCTTCAGATGTTGGGTTGGCAGTTGTAAGAGACTTGGTTTTTTTGTAGTCAAGGCTAGGGTCGATGAGGCTGGCTCAGCCACATGGTGTAATTTGGAGATCCTCCTACTAAGTACACCTGAAGTGCTACTAACTTAGACCTGCATTTGTCTCTCCTTCCTTAAGTAGAATAAAAAGGAGGAGTAGTGAAAAGGAAGGAAGAGCATGCAGCAAAGAGGAATGAGGAGGCAACTGGAATACGCAGTGGAAGTGTGTCATGAAAGCAGGCAGCACGCTAGATGTGAAGACCTGTCAGTCTGGAGATGGGGGAGCCAGCTGTGACGAAGGGCTGGAGGAAGGAAGTGGCTCGGGGAAGTCTGCCTCTGCTTCGGTGACACTGGAGCATGCTAGACTTGCATAGTGGATATACCCTCTGACACTGAATGGTTGTATAGATGCATTTTGCGCAGAAAAGGCTTAATCTGTTTGCTGCATTTATTAGCTACAAAAGATTTCCCTTTGAGTACAGCTATGTGCATACACAATGTTGTTTACATATTATAAGTTTTCTTTAGATACACTCCAGAATAGTATCTGACTTTGACAGAGCATTTAAAAACATGCTTACCTAACCACAGGAGTTATCCCCATGAATGTCAGTGGCTCAGCTACTGACAAAGTTAGGTGATTATGTGCTTCTCAGAGTTGATTGCTGGCTTTACGTGACATTATCTAGCAAATGTCTAGGAAGTCCTCTGATATACTGTAACTTAATTCATAGGAGATAACGTGCTGGAAGAATTACAGTAGATACCATAATTGCTAATGGGACCAGCAACATTACCGTTTTACTGTAGCAGGTTGCATTGTATTTCATGCTAACAGTAAATAATTTCTCCATTGCAAGTGGAGAAATGTCCCTACTATATGACTATCTGCATGCACCTAATTGTTTCTAATTTCTAGTTGTTAAAATGGCAGTTAATTAGTCCTTTATAGAAATCAAACATAATCCATCTAAACTCAAAAGTCTTCTTGGCATGTTAGTTTAGCATTTTCTGTATGTGAAAATGGTTTGTCATCTTATGAAAGTTTTGTGAGAAAATACTGAGGAATTCAAACCTGAAGAGAAAAATGTTTTCAGCCGCACTGAAAAGAGACTTCAGTATTTTGTCTTAAGATTTTCTATCTTCAGTTTTATAGCCTTGTGTACCCTTGGTTTGGTACAGTGGATTGGGGGCTACCATACAGCAGGGATCAGAACCTTGCATATTAGTAGGATACAAGTTTTGAAGCTAGATTTTACCAAGTAGTTGTGAACAGTCAGCATCTCATAACTTGGGTCCATTTGGAGGTGCTAATTTTTAAGGGGGTGAAAGGAAGGAAAGAGATCCCTTAAAGGTCCTCTGTTCTGTGATCTTCATCAGTTAGGCTGGGAGGCTGGAGTTGCAAGGAGCTGGGTCAAGCTGTGCTATATAACTTTGTGTTTGCATGCACAGGGTTCATTTCCAGGGCTTTTGCACATGCAGCTGGTTTTTTTTTTTTTTTCCTCTCCTGACTGGAGCAATCAGTTTAGTCTTGAAGGATCTCTCTGCTACCATGGCTGATGGACCATGGCTGATGAACAGGAAATGCTGGAGAGCACTGTAAATCCTGGCTCTGTTGCGTATGCTGTCTGCTTGATAGAGAAACACACTATTGCAGGACATTCTCATTGCATCAGATGAAAAGGTTTAAAGCAATTTGAATTTTTGCCTTTAATGTCAAAGTTAGGCTATAAACTAAAATGCACCAGATTTGTAATTATATTAGAATGGGAGGCAATATGCTGACAGCCGCTTTCCATTTACAGTACCTACATAGCATGGTATTTTCCAATGATTTCTGTGGAGGTTATCCTATGCTCATCTGTTTTGTCATGAAACTTCCATCTATCATCTTTAATTTCTGGTATATCTGTTAATAACTGAAAATGTATTTAAGCAGAAGTAATGCAGAATTTTTTAGGTGATAATTGTAAGAAAGTGGAACAGTGCTGAAGTGCTTTCTCTGCATCTCCCGGCATAAAACTTAGCCATCAGTTTGCCCAAGTGCTATACGATAGACAGCAGGACAGGCTCAGCTGGCTCCTTTTCAGCTCTGACTGTGTAGTCCTAATGTAGATAAGAATATCAGCAGATCCAAAGTCCAACTCAAATGACATTTGATGGACCAGGACCACTGTGAGGATAAATGGAGTAAATGCTGAGTTTTGCTGCCACAGTCTGTCTTTTTCAGTCATGTAGTAAGGGGGTGGGGGAACACAAGTATGTGGACATGAGTAAGAGAGAAAATGGTAGAAGTTGGTTATGTTTTTGCATTGTATTGTAAATAGAATTTTACAGAATGTTTATACATCCTCTCCTTTAACAGTAAGTTTTTATCATCCTTTTGAAATCAGAGTAGTTGGATGACTTGTTTGTGCTCTTACTTTATAGTTAGCATGCTTGAAAACAGTAGGCTTTGAATTTTGCTAGACTACATCCTTAAGTATGCTATTGAATGTCTCACTTTGACACACACACACAAAAAAAAGAGGAATAGACTTCAAGGTAAGTTTAAGAGATGGGCTCATGTTTTCTTGATCCTTACTGAAGGAGGAAGGAGGATTGAAGTGCTCAGGGTGATCTATCATGGTGGGGTACTGACAAACTTTGAGGGCCATTACACATTTTTGTTTTTCTCACATCCCTGCACTGAATGTTTTCACCTTTCTGCTCTCCCAATTCTGTCTGATGCCACAGTGAAGCTGCAAAGACAAAAGCATTAATTGGGGCCACATGGTCTGGAACAGGTGGAGAGAGGAAAGGGACAGAAATTGTTGGAGTTCCTATTGTATCAGACATGTCTATAAGTTTGTGACAGATAACTTCGTCTAAGAAGACCACACAGATGAATGAATTTGAGACATGAAAAGGTTCACCAAACCTTGCATACCAGATCTTTAGCTGAACAGGAGACAAAGTAGTCTTTGAGTCCAAATTCATTTGTAATCTCTGTGGGTTGTAACCTGGGATAGGCACTGTGTTCTGTGCTACTCATAATGAGCTCCAGACATGAGTGAGAACTTCGGATATATAACCATATAAATTTGTAACAATGAAAGATATTTTTAATACTTATCAAATTAAGATCATTTTCTTTGAGCTTCACTGGAACATGTGGGGCTAAAATACTTCCAATTGCATGGAGACTTCTAAGCAGTACTCAACAGCAACGATGTCAATTTCTTTCAACCTTCCTTCTCAAAAAAAAAAAAAAAAAAGAAAAAATACATCTCAAATGTTTCTTTTCATAGAATAACATTTGAAAATATTTTCCTTTGAAAATAAGTTATAAGTTGACATTTTTTTAAAATCATGTATAAACAAAAGAGCTATTTCAGCTTTTAAGTAACCCGATGTACTGTATAATTGCATTAACGTACTTGAGAGCACAAGTCATTGAAGGATATTATTGCCCCTAGCTTATTTGAAAGCTTGTCCTAGAAAGAAAGAAAAAAAAAAAGTAGGTAGTACTGGTTTGTATAAATTATAGACCAAACAGAGTAATGTTTAAAACTATAGCATTTTCTAGTAACATGGCTGGGATCCTTTGGAAATAGCTTTTGGTGCAGGAAGACAAGTTAACAAATAATGCCTCTCACCGTCTTTCAGATTTGTGGTGCCTTGTATGCAGTGTAATGGGGCACAGAATTCTCCAGAGCAAATTTAAAAAAAAAAAAAANGCATTTTCTAGTAACATGGCTGGGATCCTTTGGAAATAGCTTTTGGTGCAGGAAGACAAGTTAACAAATAATGCCTCTCACCGTCTTTCAGATTTGTGGTGCCTTGTATGCAGTGTAATGGGGCACAGAATTCTCCAGAGTAAATTTAAAAAAAAAAAAAAAAAAAAATTGATTGCGACTAGTGACATAAAATAATGTTAAGGGAGATGTGTCAGAGCCAGTAAATTTGCATGTACTACTTGAACTTGTCTTCCTTGTTGTTTTATTCATAGGTATATAATACCTCAGAAATAATCTCAATTTAATGTTAATTCAGCACAAATATTAACACAACTTGAAGTCGATTGCCTGCGCAGGACAATAATTGGTGTAAAGATCTCTGAGGCGGCTGCTCAAAACCACCTTTTCTGAGCGGGGATAGACTTGTATGATTTTAGGGTTGTCAGACGTGCTTTGGAGAACTGTAATATCTTATATTAAGATATCACCATTAATTCTTGTGTTCTTCTATGCAGAAATAAGTGTAGGCAAGGGAAGCAGAGGTTTGGTGTTTATCCTGCAACAGATAGGAGTCAGGTTAGGACACAGGTATGGAGTTATTGCAGCCATCAGTAGCAGCAGCCCTTGCTGTCCTCTTCCAGCCTTCCCAAATAGGCGATAATCTGATAATTCCAAATATCTTTTCTGTAACTGGTTATTATTTTGAAGTAAATGCTTCTGGGAAAGGAAAAAAAAAGCTGAAGCAACTTTTCTGTCACACAGAAGGTAATCTGCAACTGTTGTTTTGTCAGCAGAGAGGTTAGAAAGCCGGAGGTGCTGATATTCTTGGCAGAAACGCACTATTTGTTCTATGTGGCTTATGTAAATGGCTTGGACTTTGTGACAGCCACAGCTTTCATGGGAGTGATGATTATAGGGTTATGTTTTTAGTATGAAAAATAATTTAGCTTGCATTTTAATGATGTGTTTGTCCACATATGGAATGTATTGTAACTTAAAGACTTGAAAATGGAGGAAATATTTTGAATGTTTAGGTGGGGCCTACAAAGGATGGACTCAACAGCCCATCCCTGTGAGATGCACATGCTAAATCATTTCATTTTTGCAATGGACGGTAGGTTTGCACGGAGACCTACTAAGTTGGCTGAAAAGGGCAGTAATTATCTAAAGCACTGTGAACTCATTGCAATTAACTGACCATGCTCTACCAGTAATTACATGCTTTCATCTCTGTAGTGCAGACAGAAAGGAAAAGGAAAAACTAGATTGAAATATTAAGTATCTTTTACATATCTTTTCTTTTTCTTACTGAATTTATTTGTTCTGGAGAAATAATACTGAAATTAAGCACCTCGCTTATGGGATCTGTAATGATTAACTTGATACTAATAAACACTACTTGCGTTGAAACTCTACACAGGCCTAAGATGCAAGTGGTCAACAAGTGGCTGTATAAAGAAATAATCTACTTACTGAGAAGCCGGTGTTTATTCTTTCCTGTCCCCTGGCCCTTTACAACATAATTGTTTAGTATGCACTGAGCATGGTCATGTGGCCATATTTCTCAGCTTTCTTTTGTGTCATTCTCTAGCAGCACAGTTCCTTCTCCACTAATTGTCTACCTAGAACAACTAAAAAAAAAAAAAAGAATTCCACTATTTACCGTAACTTAGCAAAACTCTAAATTCTCTAAATATTCTTTTTGGAGTGATTTTGACATCATATTAATTGAATATGGAAATAAAGATAATATGCAGTTATGTTGGCATGTATAATGGTGCCCTGGTCTACTCAGGAGGCCATTTTCTACAGCCTAATTAAGAAGTCATTGGAAACACACTGAACTCTGAGACCCCTCATGAGGAGATTTCAGTGGGTTGCTGATGAGTCTCTGATAGGTTCCAAACTATATATTTTTTTCACCTAAATGTTTCTTTCACGGTCCATATAAAAACTCATTACCTACAACTGAAGAAGCAAAGCTCCCATTTTTTAATAATAACCTTCAAAGTGAAAAAAAAAAAAAAAAGGGTACTTGTCCGAAAAACAAAACTGTCACAAGTTTTGTTTCCATATACAAAACTCATATTTCACCTCTGAAAATTTCGTCTGTACTTCTTGTCAAGCTGAATTATTATCTCTGTCTATTATTAAGGTTAATCATGTCAGCGTTATTCTTTTTGTAAGCTTTTTCTTCCCGTAGAATATTTCTTTCTTCCTGTCTCTCTTTTGCCTTTGCCTGTAGCTTAGGAAATCACATTTTGGAACCATGTGAAGTCCACTGAGATGAGTGGAAATACTCCTGTTACTTTAAATGAGACTTTGATCAAGGTCAAAAGGTTAATTATACATTAATTCTTCTTCATACTTTGATTTGCATTTCTCATCACTGTTGCTTGAAACACTTTATAATTTAGTACATAGTTTGATTTCCTCTGAATTCATTTGTGCTATTGTATGAAATTGCAAGATTGGAGTAGTACTAAATAGCAGTTTTCCTGGACATGCCTAGTTATTCGTTTCAGAGTTTAAATTATTCTGATACAGCTTTTTAAGTCTTTAAAAGTTCCCTTAATGTATCACAATAAAGAAGTTTTCTGTTTTATTCAATTTTTATAATTCTGTTGAAAAGGGAAAGTGAGATGTACACAGAAGGGTTTGTGGTAGAAACATGAAGAAGCTGTTGTGTCCCTTTTTACGTTTCTCTGGATGTTTGATTCTCTAAATATTTGGCTACTTTTTGTGCCTGATCAAATGAGGTTCAGAGAGTGATGAGATGATCGCTTGCTGCTTTTAGTTGATACATTTGCTATTCTTTATTCTTGTAAGCCTCCTATGAAGCTTTTGCTTTGTACAGAATAGATGATGGAATCATTATAACAAATGAATTTTTTTCCATGTTATCAAAGTCCTGTATGTTCAACATTTCGAAGTATTCCCTTAGCAACTGCTGTAACAAATAAATGCAGCGTTGGAGTTCTTGCTGCTATCATCATCATTGTTTTAGATAATGATTTCTTCACTGCCTAATGCATTAAATCAATTTTTCTGTCTACTTATATCTCAGAACTGATTTCATAACAGAACAAGCTTACCAATCTTTGACTTCTCAGTTCTACGTTTTATTTATATTTTCTGAGGGTGTTAATCTGAGAATGCCATCTTTTCTGGTCCATGTGTAATGCCTCTGTAGTTAGTCTGACACTTAGCAACAATTTGTGAGTTTTCTATTTCTGCTATTCTCTTAACACTTTAAAAAACAAACAAAAAACAAAAACACAAAAACCCCACAACTTTTTATTCTCTTGAGCTCCTTTGGCTGTTACTAACTTATCTCCTTATCCTTAATTTTTTACCTTGAAAAACTAGAATATATATTCTTGTTGATTGCTTCCCTTGTGTACCAAATGCAGACTTTACATTTAGCTTATATTCATTGAAGAACTTCATCTGAAATTGCATTGTTTGCTTTTCTTTTTCACTCCACTTTAATTAAATGAATGTATGAGTTTTCTGAATGTTGATGGTGATATTTTTCATGGTTTCCACAATTCTCCTTTGTATTGTTTTATTATTTTATCACATTCACAATCTTTTACTTCTATTAATTTACTGTTGTTTTTTTCTTTTTCTTTTTTTTTTTTTTTTTGCACCAAAGTCCTTACATTTCTCATTCTGTAGGGTAATTATGGATATAATTCCAGTTACAAGTCTCCTGTGCAATTTAGAGTTCAGGACACCACTGTTAAAGAACAATGATGCATTTTCAGTTTTTCCTTTTTATGTCAAGTGTACTCTGAGTGGTAGGCTGCTTTGAGGCAATCTATTTCTCATGCTTGTTTTAAATGTTGGCTTATATATACTACCTTTAAACGTCTACCAATTCATTGTTTTGGTTTCAAAGATGTGTGTTCTTCTACGTCTGGAACATAGTTTTTCTTTAATCACGCAGTTTTAACTCTACTCCGATTGCCTTATCTAAATACTACAGATCTGTGGTTTCATGTACGTGTTCTTTTTAGCATTTTATAGTGGAGAATGTGGTTCTTCCCTACTTGATCATTTATATGCATATTTCCGATTTGAACATGTAATAGAAAAATAAATAGGAAATAACTCCTTCATCCACCAAAATCACTACTGCTTATTATTCCTATGAGTGCCTTTATGTTGCTTTGTTCAATTTCCTTTGAAAATGAAATCCCCTTAATAAAATTACTGTGTATAAGAAGAAGTCGTGAAAGTGCACATTGCTTTTGGGCAAACAGAATATTTAAGCTTTACAGAGAACATAAGAGTGATTTTGGTTTTCAAATGATGAGAGCTTAAGAAAACTGCTCTGATTTATTTTCTGTAAGGTCTGTTCCAAGAGCGAACTTGTATTTTGCAGCATAAAGAAATGCTTGATGCACTCCTTTTTAGACCAAATGAACTGCCTTCGTTAAGTTACATCACTTTAAAATTTATTTTGGGACTAATTGTATGTAAAGACAGCTACCTTGCTTCAGTGACGCAAACTTGCATAGTGTCAAGGAAACTGTAAATGATTGATGTGAGTTATGAATGCGTATGCATGTGCTGAAAACCCTTCAGACACTGTCATCTGAATGGTTTGCCTCCTGCCTCTAACTTTTAAGGAGGAAATTCCATGTGGGTGCAACCACACAAGAAAATGTTGCAGTGGGTCAGTTTGTATCTGCAAATGCCTGGCATGCTAGTTCTCTGCTCAAGGTTGGGAATAGTGTAATAGGTGTCAGAGGTGGCAGAGGCAGAAGAAAGAAATGAGGCAATCGATGATGTGCAACAAGTACTTCAAGGGGCCGTGAAGGTCGTAAAGTAGAAATCATCTAGTCTTACTGTAAGTACATTAAATAAAATACTAAAGTCTTATAACTATTTAAGTGCCTGTCTTGTTCCAGTTTTCTTGTAGGCAGAGACCAAATCCGTCGTCTTAGAATGAGAGCCTGGACCAAACCAATCTTTCTCCTACTGCTGGTAGGAAGAAGTTTGAAAGAATACCACCAATCTCAGGTTGCACTGTGGTGTGGGAAGGGACATGGCTCTTGACAAGACTTACATAAAAAGCATAGTCTAAAAAAGGTTCTCTGAGTCTAGTGATGGGCAAATGAGCGATGGCACCCAAGGCAGCTCCTATGGTTTGCTGGGCTATAGCAGCACTGCTGCCAGCAGCCCTGGGGCTCTCATAATAACAGAGTTCTCTGTTGCCAGTTTGGGCCATGTTACAGCACCTTTCTGTCACCTAACAGCAGAAAATGTTACTACTAATACTGGCTATAAAGATTTCTTCAACTGATCATTAAGGGGTCAAAACCACTTTTGAATAGAGAGCATAGAATTGGTATCATTAAACTTGATGTGTAAGAATACTGTTCCAAGGAGTTCTATGTTCCAATCTCACATACCTAGAAATGCCTCTAGGTTTTAAGTAATCACAAGTATTTGTTTAGAGATTGAAGAAGAAATTGTTCTGTAATGTGGAAAAACAGAAAGCTGACCCTCACATGGCTCACTGAGTAGCAAGGAAGAAAAGGAGTCTTGAAAGAAAAGCTTTAAAGAAGCTTTAGTGCGGGAGGCAAACTTGAGGGATTATATTATCAATTAGGTTATCGGAATTTAGAAGTTACTCCTTTCAAATGGCAACAAAGTTTCGTAGCCTTGAGAGAAATCAGACTAAGGTTGATTAAAATTATTTGGTTTTAAAAAAAAAAAAAAAGAAAAACCCACACAAAGCAAACTGACAATACCTAAGACCTGGAATTGATAGCTTCTGGATAGTCATAGAAAATGTAGACTTAGCAAGAGAAGCTATGAAGTACAAATGAAAGAAGAGAGTTATTTTTTCAGAAGCTGCAGCTTTACAAGGTAAATGTAAGGGAAGTCTGACTGGCAGCTTTGCTGAAGGCATGGAGGGATGGTATCCAACTGCTCTCATTCAAAGAAGTAGCACTCCAGGAAAACAATGAGATTGAAGTGTTTAAACTGAATACCAAAACTGAGATAATGTGGAGTGTTGGGTAATATAAAAGTGAAAAGAAGCTATAACAGCTTGTAAAAGATATACTTGGAATAGCAACCTATTATTTTTAAAGCAAAGTTCCAGATGGTATCACTAAATACAAAGTACCCAATTCTGCTTTAACCCTGAAACTATCAAGAAATAAGATACTTGTGGACTACTCTCACATAACAGGACATGAGGAAATAACCTGAATCCTGAAGGAGCTTCCTGAGTTTTTCATCTAAATTTTAATTTGAGTATATTTACTGATTGAGCATATCAAATGGGAAAAACAGGGACATGATTCTTTATTTAGTTGATCATATTTTGCTAAAAAATGAGTAATAATAAGACTATTAATGATATTCCTTGCAGACCTGAAGTGTTGTCTTTACTTGATTGAAGATTTGCCAACATATATTCGCATATGTTCTTGTCTGTCACTTTTAATTTGACATCATGTGGGTTTAAATATTTGAAGATGATCTTGAGTAACAAATATGTTTAATAGCTCATGGAGCTGAAAACCAAGATCTATTGTTGATTCATTTGTTTTATTTCTAAGAGTTGTGTATGCTGTTATGATCATGACTGCCTCTCTGCATGTCTTTCATTTGTCTTCAAGTATGCGGTTCATGCGTAATTATTTAGGTAATTAGAAACATTTTCTGCTACTTCATAGAGTAATAAGCACCAACAGAAGTTTCCAGTTTAGACATTTGAATGTTACTGTCACTTTCTCATCTGGAAACTAGACTGAGAGTTTTATGAAATTAGGTATGTCATGTCATCTCCAGTACATCCTACTCCAGGAGAAATTTTTAAATATTGTATTTTTTTAATTGCATTTTCCAGTACTTCAGGGTGAAAAACAGAAAACAAGAAAACTTTGGGGCAAGAAGTGAAAGGGAACAGGAGAAGCAGGACTTATATTATTTTAGATAAATTTTTATATAGTCTAAATCATTCCAATCTGATAGGAAGGTATCAAAATGAATACTGGATGACCTTGTGGCTCTTCAGTTATAAAGGAAGGACTTGCTGTCCTCCCTGTTAAAGAAGCACTTTGTCTTGACTTCTGTGAATGCCTTGATGTGCTTTGCAACTCTTCTAACATTCAACTTTTAATTAAAAGAAAACTTTCTGAAACTAAGTTTTTGCTCCCTTTTTAAAGGTTACTGAGCAAAAGAAAGGGGGGTGGGGGGAATTAAACAACTAAAATGTGTCCCTGAAATTCTCGGAGTAAAGAATAATCATTCTGTTTTGCAAGGACAAAGTTTTATAGCATCTTGATTACTGTTTTTCCAGTGAAACTGAGGAAGCAATGAGTCATTAGACAATTCACCTTGGACTCACCTGTTTGTACTCTAGCATGGTGTCACAGCATGACGATTCAAGGATAGATAAAAGATAGTGTCTGGCAGGAGTGGGGGGGGGGGAAAGAAGGGTCTTTTAACCTAAAAATCTGTAAAGGTAAAAGGGCTCAGGTTAGAGAGTTTAAGCGAAATGTTCAGCCCTTTGTGAAAGTCTGACACTGCAGCCAAGAAGATGGTAGACAGGAATTTACTAAGCCCATACCTGAATAGAAATGTAGGTAAGACAACAATGTTATTGGGGGAAAAATTAAGTTCTTCAAGCTGCATTTTAGTTTTAGAAATCCTTATTGGCTTTAGGCATTCACTGCTATTTCTTCTACTAAAATTGTTTTCACTTTCTCTCTTTTCTCTGGGATGATTGATGACCCAGCCACCAAGATGCTGAGTAAGCAAGTAAATCCAAATGGGTTCAGAGAAATCCAGTCTGTAAGCTGCAAGATGACTTTGGAAATGTTGGTGCAAACTCCTTTGTAATCCTACACTCAACATAAAATCTATTTGTCCAAACCCTTATATTTTGCAGACCTTTTGAAAGGTACATAAATAACCACAGATATGCCTTGCATTTTTGAGCTTGAGGGGATACTCAATCACATCACCAAGTATCTAATTGTTATTTAGCATAAGCAGTTTCTACATGTACAGTCATGTTAACTCATGTCAGTTATGTGCATTTGAAGTTAACCTACGAATTAAGGGACGCTTCAGTGACATTCAAAGTTACTAGCAAAAAGAGAGGAGAAAATTGTGGAATCTGTTGTGATTTAATCTGGCAGGCAGCTAAGCACTACGCAGCTGTTTACTCACTTCCCCCTATCCAGTGGGATGGGAAAGAGAATTGGGGAAGAAAAAAAATAGTAAAACTCATGGTTGAGATAAAGACAGGATAGGACAGAATAGGGAGAAGAATAATTATGATAAAGGAACATATAAAACAAGTGATGTACAATGCAATTGCGCCCCACTTCCTGATGGAAGCCCAGCCAGACCCTGAGTAGTGCTACCTCCTGCCCCTCCCCGGGCCAACTACCCCCACTTTTCTTGTTCAGCATGATGCCATGTGGTATGGGATATCCCTTTGGGCAGTTGGGAGCAGCTGTCCTGGTTCTGTCCCCTCCCAGATTCTGGTGCACCTCAAGCCTGTTTGCTGGCAGGGCAGCAGGAGAAGCTGAAAAGTCCTTGGCTCTGTGTAAGCACTGCTCAGCAACAACTGAAATATCAGTGTTTTATCAGCATTATTCTCATCCTAAATCTGAAGGACAACACCATACCAGCTATTAGGAAGAAAATGAACTTTATCCCAGCTGAAACCAGGACGTGTATTCACATTCAAAGCAGAATCACTGCACATGTAGAAACTGCCAGCTCAAAAGAAAGCTGAAGCTCTCAGTTAGTAGTTGTCTTCTCTGGTCACGCTCAGAAAGTCAATGGGAGGAGCTCTTTCCCTTCTATTAAAAAATAATGCTCTGCATTATCCATAAATCAGATTTCATTGCAAATTTGAGAAGCCTATTTAAGGGCCTTAGAAGAAATACCTGTTTTTTCCTAATATCCTGTGTAATGCAAGATTTTCAACTTCTCACTCTTTTTAAATGTGTGTGTGTATATATATACAGATTACGATATAGTTTTCTACCTAGTAAAAATATCTTTTTAGCTTGAAATACTTCAATATTATTGGCAATTTAGAGTTTCACATCATGTTAGATTTGTAGCCTAGAATTAGATGACAGGTATAGCATTTCATTTTGTAATAGCTCTTCTTTGTTGTATGTGATCACAAGAACGTGCTAGACAAAGATCAATATGGTGTTTCACATTTAGAATATTTACATAGCAACATCAAACAGTCTAATGGAAATTTCTTCAATCTGTATAAATAATTTAAAAGGAGTAACAGTCTTGGGAAAGCAATCTTGTTTTAAAGCTTAACTGAGCTACTTTAGTCTGACTGAAAAAGATCAATTATTTGAGAAACATATCTATGCCTAATGTACTCTTTAGAAGGTAGATCTGTAAATGTATGTGCTGTGTAGATAAAATATATGGAATTTTGTTAGATAGTTGTCAAGATTGTTCAGTTCTCAAAAAAAAAAATTAAGAAATGAGAATATCTGGTGGTTCAGCTAGTTGTAGCAATGCCTTACAGTTCTCATGCCAAATTATTAACTTTCAAGAGCTTGTTTCATATGTTTGACAGCAGATTATTAATACAAGCTTGTGAACATTTTAAATGTTGGAAGAAGACTATAAAAGCATAAGATTCCCAACAGGATAATATACCGTATGTCGTAGTTTCGGAGAGTCTCTGTGTGCGTGTGTGTGTGTGTTCAGTTATCGCTCAATCATTCCAGCTGGTTGCTGACACACACTTTAATAGATGGAGCTCCAGGCATTATCTTTTCCTAAATGAAGCTAACAATTAACTACCAGTATTAATGAACGAAGTCTAGTGTAATGCTTAAAACCAGCCTTCTACCTAAATCGATAAACAGTGCTCACAGAGTCACGGGGTGTGTGTGCGCGCGCTGAGGATCACCAGAACTGTTGGGCAAAGTTTAATTTTAGACTTGGAGTGATTTAATGAGTTTCTTCTCAAATTTATTATTCAGGTTCCCACAGCACGTCTTTGCTAGTTGCAGTTTCAGAATGCTGTTTCAGATTGATGGGTTAAGAACATACTAAATTGAAAACAAAGGAATTATGGACCCTTTATAACATGCTGGGGATAGATGTTCTGACGATGCCTCTCTTATGATGACTAGCTAGAAATGGTTTTCTGCTCCTAAGTAATGAAATGCATTTTTACAAAACAGGTAAATCTGATTCTAGTGATTTGATCCAATCTTGTGGCAGCTGGTGGTTGTTGAAAAGATCATGTAGAGGTAATGCGAATGAAAACATGGTGCTGCTTTTCTTTTCCTTGCTCTCTAAATCTCTGTGTTGTCCTATTCTTTGGCTTCTTTCAGGAAACTTCAGTGAGGTTAGAAGTTTGGAAAGAAATATGAGATGATTTTCATTGCTTGATCATATTTCTACTGATGTCAAAGATGATATCTCAGTATATTTATCTCTGATTGGTTAGTTTCCTCCACGTTATATGTTTGGGATAAAGTTTTTAATTCTTCCTCTTTTCATCTCATATCTTTGATTCATTTAAAATATTGTTTCCTGACAGTAGTTCAGAAACTTCAACGGGTAATATATTAGGCACCATGTGATCTCTGTAGGATTTGGAAAAAAGTCCTACAAAAGAAAAAGAAACAGGGGGACAGAGATAAGTGTTTGGATGCCAGAGCATGCCTAGTTAGTCTTGGATATATTTTACCTGGAGAAGTGCCACTATAGCACAAGTCTACTGTCAGAGGTATCACTCAAGTGACAGCAAACAAGGAATTGAACATTTTTGCTCATCGTTGTAATGGGATGCATCTGTTTTGACATATTTTGGTAAAGTGTCATTTTGAAGCATTCTGAATACTTTCCTGTGAAATTGAGGCACACGAAAGGACAGAAAGTATAGCCTTTTGTTTTGTGGTTGGGAAGTGGATTGGTGAGTTCCATCTTTCTAAAGATAAGTTGGATACCCCTACAACCTTAAAATAAAAATGGCCAAGTGGTAGTGTCAGCGACTGTAGGTGCTGCCGAGATGTAAATAGGGACCAGTTGATGCCAATATAAGCAAGTGTTGCTGATATAATGTAAGCTAATATTTGCAAGGATGTTTTGTACTCAATTTTGTATCTCCTATAAGTGTCTTTAAGGATGGAAAATACTGTTTTCAATTTAGGATGAAGAATGGCTTGAAAGTAGGAATTTCAGTGCTGAGTTGCTGTAATGGTGCTTAATTAAGATGGTCCGGATTGTGTGAGGGAAGGAATTCCTAGCATGGTCAGATGTGTCAACTTTTTGTGTGTATCTTGTTTGAATTTTTTATGCAGCCTAGTGCATCACAAGTCGGGGAACTACTAAAAAAAAAAAAATTTAAGATCTTTTTTTTTTGCTGTAATGATCTTTAAAAGAGGTGTGAATTAATAAAAGAGCAGTGAATATCATCAACACACCTCATAATCCATTTCAGGCTTACAGATGTTGATGCTCCATTGTCTCTTCCACATGGCTTACTGGGCAACGTATGTGCCATGGCTGAATAAAAGCACAATGAATGCTTCTTACACTTGAAGGCATCTTGCTAGCAGTGCTAATGATGAACTGTAAATAATGTTAATCCAACTTTGAAATCATAGATCCCATCTTCCTTGCTGATACTTAGTAGAATGTTTGTTTAAAGGATTTTTGGAGCATAGAGGTCTAACCTTAGTCCCTCAAATTCAGCTTTTAGTCATTTATGATAAGCAGAAGATGCATTAGTTCTATCAGTCTTATTGGGCTGGTAGTGGGCTTTTTGTGCAAATTTTATCATTCAGGTTCCTGTTTGCAGCAGTACTAGGAAGGTCCTTGTTGATTATTTCAGCTTAAGTGATAATTTTGAGGCAAAGATGAGTTCGATGAATTGGGTGACAGACTGCAACTGCGTACTATAGATAGCTGTGTTACAGCTCACTTCTGCTGAGTTAGCTTTGCTTCAACTCTTCTAGGAGCTGCTTGTTTCAAATTCGCTAATTCTGTTTACTCATAAGGAGCAATGTGAAATTGTTTAGCTTTGCAGGAAGATTATGTGCCACATGGGACTATGGCAATAATGTATAACCTGACCCATGTTCATGCAATCTAGGTCATACACCAAGTTCCAAACCTTGGTTCCAGCTGGAGAGAGGGAAAACAAAACAAAACAAGCAAAAAAAAAAACAACCTGACAAGGAGTTGCAAAGGAAAATATATAGGAGTGATGGATAGTTGTTGTATTATTGCACTTTTATAAGCTTGGGATATCATACTCCTCAGTCATGTTCTTGTATAAACTCAGGATATCATGCTACTCCTCATCTGTGCTCATGTGGGAATGCAAATATGTTGATTATCTGTCATCTTCAAGCAAAGATGGAATGCAGGATTTATCACTAATTTTCTTTAATCTGTGAAGATAACACGTAGCTTGTGCTCTCAGGAACAAGTAGCACAGTGTAGACAGCTGTGGGGCAGTTGAGGTCAAAGAAATTTGGCAATGCCTCCCCTATATAAACATGTAATTGATTATTTAGTGTTACATTATGCATTTTCTTATCTTTTGCTATATATTTTTAGTTGTTTTATCTATGTACTGAAACGTACTCAAGTTATAACAATCATTATCATTGTATATGCAGTATGTTTTTTACAGCTTTGAATGCTGACTCACTGTGCTTATATTCACTGTAAAATGTGTGTATCTCATATAGACTCCACCCTTTGATGGGCTGCCATCCATAAGTAACTCCTTATTAACTGCAGTAAAAGTATTGAGATAAAAATATGGATGGAAGAGAGCAAAATTGTTTTGGAAAAGGATGTGGTTTTTTTTGTTTGTTTTTTTTGTGTAAAGGCATTGAAGCTGCATATTTGTTGTATGTGAAGCAATCTTTCAATGAGAAATGTTACGATACTTTTCACGAAAGCAGTACTGACTTCATGTTTCTTTTTCCTATATAGATATAGGATTACCTGTCAGTAGGATAGAAGATCAAAGTGTCTATCAGTTTGTGTGCATGTAACAGCTGTTGTCTCTACCTTGCTAAAAGATAGTGTTATGCACAAAATCCACTTTTTTTTTCTGAGAAATTAGAGACAACTGTAATACCATGCAGATTGTGTTACTTTTCCAACATGCTTATCCTCAGAAGTGAGGGTATATTTGTTTGCTTTAGGTTGATGTTTCTTAATCAGGCTGCTGCAAGTATGTGTGTGGGCGATTGTAAATATTTGATCTGTTATCCTGCAATTCTGTGTACGCGTATGCACACATGTTTTGGGGCATGTGTTTAGTCATATCAACTTTCTATTACGTATAGGTAAAAACATTAGGACTAATTTCATTAGTTGAGCAACACATGTTGACTGAGAAATTACTCATAAAATCTTGCCGATAGAAAACTCAGACAAAAAGCAGAAAATGCTTTTAAAACTCAGTCAGATGTACTTTTTGGTGTTTCCTAGACCTAACTTGAACTGACTGCCATACTTCCAAATACACTTGCGGGTCAGATTAACTCTGTAACTTAGGGAGTAACTGAAATATTTCAATAATTCTCCAGTTTTCCCAAAGTTCCAAAAGTCAATGCTTTTCTATAACACATGGCTTAATATTTTTCTGGGTGTTTCATTTGGTATATAAAGACTGCCTCACACAATACTGATATGTTAAACCATAATTGAATTTTCATTCTTTCCATTTTCTAAAATGAACTAATTCCCTGTTTGCCTTTTTTTATTGTTGCTCTGCATTAAATGATAATTTCAATATTTTCACATTTATCCCCAAATCAATTTCCTGAAGATTATATTTAATTTGAAATGACTATCATATGCTTGCTTCATATTAGAGGTGGTTTTTTTCCTCCCCTTCAGCTTTTACCCCATCTTAAAAGCTCTATTTATCCAATCTCTGCTGTGATTTAGCTAGGCAATTTAAAACCATTTGCATTAATGCAAATATGTGGCTTATAAAATGTTTCATATTATTAAATTCAAATAGCATGGATATAGGGTGGCAGGCATTAATTTAGCAGGTGAGCAGGAGTGGTGCAAGGGTGGAGGTTTAGCACAGATGGATGGGTACAACAAGGTCAGACACCTAAGGGAAGCAGGAAAGAGGAGCTGATTGGGAACTGAGAGCATGCCATTGATTTACAAGGCAGGCAATACTGCTGGAAAAAGAGGTCTGGAAGAGATGGGAGCCTCAATTAGAAAGCTATAGATTTGTATCAGATGAAAATACACTGACTAAAGATGACCTTGGATTAAAATAGCACCACAGAAAAGAGGATGGGTGCTTGTTACACAGAAACAGAGGAGGGAAGTGACACCCTACGTGCCTTGCTGAAGAATTCAGCTCTCTGCCAGTGATAACTCCTGACACCAAGCACTTACGGTTCAGCCTCACCAGATGACTGCCAAACTCTGACCACACTGAAGTCATTTTTGACTGCATTGAGATCAAACAGAG
>VXAL01018616.1:9734-20508 GCA_013399475.1 Chauna torquata
GGACTTGTCACGCCTAGGTTAAAGGCTGGACTGGATGATCTTGGAGGTCTTTTCCAGCCTAAATGATTCTATGATTTCCTAAACTTCTCCTTCCTCTATTTTACTTCGCTTTTTGCAAGGCTTTTTGTCTTTTGATAAGCTAGCTTCCATCCTATATTTTTTAAACCACTTCCAAATCTAAAATGCATGTAAGAATCCAATATTCAGTTTAGATGTAGCCCTTAGTGATATGGTTTAGTGGAGGTCTTGTTAGTGTTAGGACAGAGGTTGGACTAGATGGTCTTGGAGGTCTCTTCCAACCTAGACGATTCTGTGAATTCTTTGAATTCTTGCCTGATATTTTGAAAATGGGGACTTGTCCACTGTCAACTGTAAGTGATTTAGTTTCTGTGCAGATACTTTCTAGATGTAGATTTAATTTCCAGCTATTGCTAATGTTTGCAGGCATGAAATCTAAATATGCCTGAAAGTGTCTGTCATTACTATCCCCCTAAATTTGTTCTAACACGCAAGAAATATCCTTATCACAGAAAAGAAATCGTGTTATTGCATGACCTTGCCACTAGCAGAATATCTTTGAATGCTTTCAAGTTATAAACAGCCTTGTAAGATCACTCCCCCACATACATGCAGAAGCTTCCTTCCTAGATAGTTAAGTATCTGTTTATCCATTGTGAGCTGAAATACCCCCAAAATGACTGCTAGCAAAAGTGCATTGTAAGACATGATACAAATCAAGCACCTTATTTTCGTCATGTCACAAACTGTTTGGAAGGGGAAAGGAAATAATTTTATGGGTATATATTTCCTACAAGGAAGCTGGTAAATCCTGTAGGAAAAACAGCAAACAAACAAACAAACAACAATAACAACAACAAAACTCAAATTTCGTGCTTTCTTTTTCAGGCTATAAGACAGATGTTTGTCAGTTTACAATTAAAATTATTTCAAACTGTTGAATCCGTACTTCATCTTGTACATTCCTACTGGACATAAGCAGCCAAACCCTGCTCCTGCACAACCACTTTTTTCCCTTTAATTCTGTTTATCCTAGGCAAGCAGTCTCTCTCATGTTGGTTTCACCAGTAACAGCAATGCCAGGTCCTGCCTAATAGCTTCTAATGGAATCTTGAAATAAACCGGATTCTTAGTCACAGATTCCTCAAGTCTCAAAAAAAAATCCTGTTCAGATTATGTAATTTCATTTGATTATGTATTGAATTCTTTACTCTGGAACCGCATTCACCAGCCAGCATACACCACTAAGCCAGCACCAACACTACGTAACAGAGACATGCTCACTGCAAACTACTGCTGTAACTACAACCCACCACCTGTGCAGACAGACTGCTTGTGGCCTTCTTTTCAGCAGATACTGGAGACCTCTGCCACTAAAGAGTGCACTTAACTGAATAATGTATTCTTCCAGCATTGTGTATAGTTGACCATCTTGATCAGTTGCTGCTCTTAGTTTTGTCAAATTAGTGTCCAAGTCCAGCAAACCAAATGCAAATGAAGCTATTTGTGACTCTAATGTAGCCTCACTTTGTTATATCTTGGGGAAAAAACCACACACACAATTTGCTTAATTTTCACCGTTGAAATTATATACTTCACTCATGAGAGAGAAGCAGCAATATATTTATTGATATAATGTAGTGATCTAACAAAGCTTAATTGTAAATGAGACAGCAAACTGAAGAAGATTTGAAATGGCAAGATACACTTGATTATTTACTGCATAGAGGATAGGGTAAGTCAGACGTGTCAGGGAGACGCTCCCATTGAGGATTCAGAGGTTCAGAGTGGAGCCCGTTGCTTTCTAACTCCTTGAACCAAAAGGGTAAGGAGCCTAGGTGCAGCTGAATCCACTGCTAGTCCCAGACTTGGTCAACAGTTTGTCTAAGGATTATATGTGCACAATCAAAGATATAATCTTAGCAAAGGTTGCGAAGTTTAGCAAGCTATTAATCACTTACTGCGGATCTGTTGTGGCAAGGAATCTCTCGAGAGGAGTAAGGGGTCTCTGCATCAGGTGTGACCTTGAGAGCCATCCCAACTCAAGGGGAGATCCTGTCGTGCACCCAGCCGCCATGCAGAAGAGCTCAAAGGGCTCTTGGCCTGCTCACTATTTATGGGGTAAGATGATGGACTAATAGTCATAATGGTTTGGGTTTTTCTTTTTTTTTTTTGGTGCATGCTCCATTGGCCCTCAGCTGCTGAGCAAGATGTCTGTCTGTCTGTTTGCCCAGCATCCAATTTAAGCCGATATTGTGGGCACTATCTGCCTTAGCAAGGCCTCAGCTGTAGCCAATACACTGGTCACTATCTGCCTGAGCAAGGCCTTGGGTGCAACAGCCAGTGTATGACCAAGGCTACGGTCAGACTAAAGGCGAGAAGTGTGTGTGTGTGTGGGAGGGGAACCACACTGTCACATTAAGGCATTAGAACTGTTACAGACATCCCAAGCTGGGGCTTTAATTTAATGTTGTATTAAATAAGCTATCTGATTTTGTATCCTTGGTGTTGCAGCCATGAAGAGTTTTATGATTGTCTCCAAATGAATCAGACCCCCTTTAAACTTTTCTTTAAACATATCGCTCATTTCTCTATATATTATTCACATATTCTATTTACTTTTGTGCAGCCTGTGCATAGTTTATTTCTATAGATGACTCAAGTACATCAGCTACTCTCTGGCTTTTACAGTAATGTGTTCTTAAATCCTGACTCTTTATACCACTACATGCTCTCGCTGTTTAGTGAAGTTATTGATTTAATTTAGATGAAGGAGGCAGATTTATTTATTTTTATTTCATTTTTTTTGCCATCCCATTACAATGGTGAAATAACAGTTTAGAAGAGGTGCAAAATATAGCAAATGTTTCAGTAATCCTCATAGCTAAATCTGCATATAAATGAGGCATTTGCAGAAATTGAACTTGAATTCAGGGGACTGCTATTTGTTCTGACTTCCATGCTTAGCAACTGGCAAAGGATATAAGAGGTTACTGCTTTTAAGCCAGACCACTAAAGAGAGCCTAAGAGCTTCTTGCATCATTTCTGCATTTGACCTCATTCTCTTGTTTCATAAGATCACTGCCAAAATTCAAGCAATATGAGCAGAATCATTTGTTCACAGCAGGAAAATGAAATGAATTTAGGTTTCTCCAGGTAAACAAAATACGGTGAAAGAGCAAGGACTAAAAATTCATTGCTGTAGGACCCATTTACCATCCATCACTGATATTTCTTTACAAACATTTATGTTTGAGGAAAAAAAAAAGCCATATATAAAAATGCCTGGAAGTAGACAAATTATTGGCAAGGAACAAAACAGTACTGCCTCTGGGGATTTAAATGAGAGGTGATGAGGACATCACCTGTTCCTATCCTGAGTTTCCCAAATATGGTTATGTTTCTTTTTTTTTAGTATTCCTAAAGCCTTTCAAGCATGTAACATAGTGAGCTCCAATGAGCTGGAACTTATTGTTTCATCAGGTTGTACTTTTTTTCTTGTCACCTACCACAGGGTCAGTATTTTCAGGTTTTGACAAAATGTACGATGTCCACTCATTTTCTATGAAAAAAAGGTAACATTTCCCTTGTTTTGCTATTGTGCCAAAAAGCCACTGGTGAAAAAGAAAGTAGTGTATGTACAGGTGCAGCATTAGGAAAAAAAAAAAAAAAGCAGTGTGCAAGTGTATTTTGAATGTTAATGAATGGGGATTTTTGCTTGTTTTGTTGTTGTTGTTGTTTGTTTGCTTGTTTTGTTTGTTTCTTTTGTCAAGACTTCTATACAACTACTGCTGTTATGCAAATTGGCAACTGCAGAATAGAAAAAACCATTCTTGGCTTTAGTTTTGGAATTCTTTATATGGGTCCACATGGAAGAAAAAGGTTGTTTTGCCTCCACACAAGTATTTTCAAAGTCTAAGAGAAGGTTCTAATTAAATAAAAGTGAAAAACAATGATCACACATTCCAAACTTGTCTTACACAGTTCTCTTCAACAGCCCATAGCTTGCTTCTGCAAGATATTAATGGAGACAGGTCACAATGTGAGACATATCTGATACATATAAGATGCTATTTGCTTCTACTTTAGCGTTTAGGCAAGACTAACTTGGGGTTGCTAACTATCCTTTACCCCAAGATAGGTTTCATATTTTTTTTCCTAGCTCAGTGTTCTCTTCCATTTGTGTGGTAGGAAATGATATGTTACCACTTGCTACAAGGATGCTTTGGTATGAGAAGGAACATGGTGCTGATAAAGCATGGCTAAGAGGGGACTGCAACAAAGAATAGGCACAATATGCACTGTTACAAAGGAGCAGCCTCAGGAGGTACTCAGAGTTTGGTTTCCTATTTACAACTATCGACAAACTTACTTGCAGTAAATCCTTTTGTGGAGCGCCTTGGTATATATCACCTAACCTGTTTATTTAAATACAGTCTTTAGTACAAGAATGTTTGAAGATCTAACGTTTGAATTTTAAGGAGTATCACTCTAAGACTTTCAAAAATTTTCCCAAGTACACCTTAATTTTATGTTATAATGATGGGATTTATCTCATCTAATACTAGATATCTGTATTTTGTGCTCAATATATTAGTCTTTCTTCAGTCAATGATAAGAATAGGCACACTTAAGGCATAAAGTATCCAGCCTATTTTAGTCAAATGAACTGTACTTTAGCATGTCTGTAGAAGCGTCCAATATAAACAGAGTCTCAAAAACTAAATCGCATATAGATAGACAATCTACATTTCATCAGATGAAACCATCAAATGGAGTTAAGCTAAACACAATACCAGAGGAAGCAGACACTGAAAAACAACAGGTTGGCAAAGATCCTACACAGCCTCAACTTACCTGGTTTGCCAGTCCCAGGTATCAGTATTGCAAGCCTTACACCTACCCTGTAATTCCAGCTACCCCCACTTCTGACATGGAGCCAGCTTTACATAAAGGCTTCCTTAGAGGAAGAAGGGGAAGAGGAAAGGGAAGAAGTGTCCAGCTACCTCCACTCAAGGCGTGGAGCCATTTCTAAGGAAAGTGAAAGGGGAAAGAAGGGTGAGAGGAAAAGAGAAAGGGGAATGGAGGATGAAAGTTGCTGTCTTAAAGTCCAGGGTCAGTCCTCTGTTACTTTTCTTCTTTATTCCCCTCAGGATCTTGGACTCCACCATTTCATGGTCACTATGGCCAATGCTACCATTGATTATTACTTCCTTAACTGCTCTTCCCTGTCTGTAAATGGAAGATTCACTGTGCATGACCCCTCATAGGCCCATCCAATATCTGTGTCAAGTTTTTTCTAACATCCTCCAAAAATTGGATAGGTTGCTTGCTTTGCCCTTACAGAAGACACCAGGGAGAACACAACTCCCCGTAAGAACCAGAGACTTCCCTGAGTTGTTTAAAGAAGGCTCCACCTGATATTTTAATCCTGATCAAGTGGTCTGAAACAAACTTCCATCACAATGTCAACCTTCATATCTTGACCCAGAAATTAAGTAGATTTTATTTACTAAAAGCTACAGCACTAATAATTCCAAACTAATGACCTCAGCTTTGGGAAAAGGTTTAGTGTGATCTATTAGATGATATACAAGACTGCATAGCAGGAAATCTGGATTCTGTGCCTGGTTCTACAATTTGTTTGCTGTTTGACCTTGAGAAGTCAGTTTGTGTACCTGTCTTTAACTTCATAATAAGAAAAAAACCTCCTCTCACTCTCAATTTAAAATAGCAGTCAGTAAATCTGACTTATTCTATTTGTTTGAATGTTATATTGGAGCAACAGCCTTATTGAAAATTTAAAGTTCTGTTCAGTGAACATTTTAAAAGCTTTATTTGTTAGAGTACATTTTGTTACTTCTAAGCTTAAGTGAGTACAAAATGCTTGCAAATTTGTGTTCCTGAAGTCTCTCTAGTAAATATGCTTGCATCTTTGCAGACAATAGAACTCCTAGCTGCTAAATTAGCAGGATCCTAGAATGGTACATGAAAAATATTTTCTTTTAAATATTTTCCTGTAGACAATCAAATATAGGTTTTGTTCCTCCGTAGGTGACAAACACAACAAATGTCAGCTTATTAAAGTGTGGAATAATACTCACAGAAAGCAGATATTTCTTTGTGTTATTTTCTTATGAAAATATTCATTTGAAAATGAATAAGGGGATTTTCTATATATCATCTTGTATATATAACAGACATTTAGATCTTCATCATGAATCCATGTAAACAAAAAGGGTTATGCAATGCATTAATGGAACAAGCTGAAGTCTCATTTCAACAGTGTAGCAACAAGCAATGGCATAATTCTACCTAGTACATGGGAAAAAAAAAATTTGAAAGAAAAGATTAGTTAGTTTATGGCAAAAAGTTACAAGAAGTTGTGATGACTAAAATCCAAAAGAAAAACAATGCACTATTCTACATGCTATATTATTGAAAAACAGTATTTGAAGCAGTTTTTGACAGCCAAATGCTAGTATATCAGGACATTGTCACTTCATTTTGTTTTATTGCTCCCATGGAGTTTGCACTTTTGTATTCCTACTAGGTTTTTCTTGCTTCTGTTGGGTTTAAAGTGATTGCGAGAACAGAAAATGAATAATATCATCTCTGAATATTACTTTTCCTTCTCAGTCCAAAATTATATCTGAACTTAGTCCAGTAACTCTTGCACCTGGCATCACATTTACTTCATAAATAGAACATACAGGAAAGGTCTACAAAAGTTAGGTTTTTAAGCAGAATGTTATTTGCAGAAGATTGCAAAAATATTTTGAAGGATTCCTCTTTCACTTATCCAATAGAACAATCACTGTCATGGAGATATTGTTAGTTTACTCTCAAAGAAAGTGTCTCCTGAAACAGTGTCAGATTTATAAGGTCTTATCTTTCTCCATGAAGTAAATTAGGACAAAATTAGATTTGGATCAAGATGCCAGCAATAATCCTAACTAGTATTTCTGGAAAATCTTAAGGCAAAACTTAAACAATTTTTCTAAATTCTATTTTAGTTCTGGAAGCCTTCTTACTATGAGCATTTAGAAACAAAACAAACAATCCATCAAAGAAAAAAAAAAAAAAGAGGCATATTTACTCATCTAATGGTAAAAAAATTTGTTTTGCATTGCAAGAAAGCGAAGTAATTCCTCATTTTCTTCTGTAAACTCACAGAAAAAAAAAAAGAATTTGAAGGACTGTCAAAATATACGTCTCAAGACCTTGAAAATATAGTATACATGAATTCTGTATTGTTTAAGGAACACTCTAGTATACTACTGATGGAGGAGGGAGTGGTTCCTGAACAAAATAGTAAGGAAGTTGTGGATGGAGTAGGTAAGCCAAGGGCCTGGGGTGATGTGAACAGAAAGGCCATAGCAATCAACAAAATAGAGCTGAAGTGGAATCACCTCAAGTATAGGCATGTAGAGACAAAAGTGCATACAAAACAGCTTTATGGTGAAAGCTCTCAAGCCTGTACTGGGGAATCAGTGTTCTTGGATGCCTCTGAAAGGCCTCTACAGTAATGCATATAGCATGGAGTTAGAAGAAAAACAGGAAAAATTAGAATCCTGTGCAGTTACAGGGCTATGACTTCACTGGAATCATGAAGACATGGTGGAATAATTCTCATGTCTGGAGTGCTGACACTGATGGATACAGGTTTTTTAGAAAGGACAGGCCAGGAAGGTGAGGAAAAGGTGCTGCACTTCTTGTCAAAAAGCAGCTGGAGTACATGGAGCTCTACCTTAGGACAGGTCAGGAGCCAGCTGAGAGTTCATGAGTCAAAATTAGCAGGCAGACCAACATGTATACTGTTGTAGTGGGTATCTGCTCCTGGTGGACGACAAGCTGATCACTAGTCAACAGTGCACCCTTGGGGCAAAGAAGGCCAGCAGGCTCCCGGGCTGCATTAGGCAGAGCACTGCCAGCAAGTCGAGGAAGGTGATCCTTTCTCTCTACTCAGCAACTGGTGAGGCCACACCTAGAGCGCTGGGTCCAGGGCTGGGCTCCCCGTCACAAGTGACATAGTTATACTAAAGGGAGCCCAACACAGGGCCACAAATATCATTAAGGGACTGCAGCATTTCTCCTATGGGAAAAGACTGAGAACGCTGTGACTCTTCAGCCTGGAGAAGGAGTCTCAGGGGGCATCTTATCAATGTGTACAAACACCTGATAAGAGGGAATGAGGAAAACTGAGCCAGACCTGTGTCATTAGTGTCCCATGATAGCACAAAGCTAAAAATAGGAAACTCAGCCTGAACACAAGAAAACTTTTCTACTGTGGGGGTGGTCAAACACTGGAACAGGTTGCCCAGAGAACCTGTGGAATCTCCATCTATGGAGATATTCAAAACTGAACTGGACACAGTCCTGGGCAACTTGCAGGATGGTTGAACTAAATCATAGAATTATTTAGGTTGGAAAAGACATCTAAGATGATCTAGTCCAACTGTTAACCTAGCACTTCCAAGTCTACCACTAAACCACATCCCTAAGCACCACATCTACATGTCTTTTGAAGACCTCCAGGGATGATGACTCAACTAGTTCCCTGGGCAGCCTGTTCCAATGCTTCACAATCCTTTCAGTGAAGAAATTTTTCCTAATATCCAACCTAAACTTCCTCTGGCACAGCTTGAGGTGATTTCCTTCTGCCTTATTGCTTGGGGAAATGATCTCAAGACATTCCTTCCAGCCCCAGCCATTGAGTGATTCCATGAATAACTCTTCTACAAAGCAATATTTTTAAGGCAGTAGGAGTGTTTCACATGAGCTATTTGTAATGTGAAAATGATAAACACACATCAGACTTTTTGTGCTACTGCATAAGGATGCTTTTGTGCTCTTCTGTTCATTCCTTTTGAAACTGTACTTAAATACCAAAGCTCCTGTCAAATGGGTCAGTCATATGAAAGCAGAAATACCAAATATTGTGTTTTCAGACTTGCCAAATCAAGATAATTGCTGTCTATTACTAATGTTCATTTTAAAGTAGGACCAAGATGCCAAGATAAGAATCCATGAGGATAAACTCATTCTATAGTTTATCTTCATTAAAAAATTAAACAAATAAAAATAAACTTTTAGAAGCCAGTTTATTCTATTCAACACAAGCAAGACCACTATGTATATACTTCCATTAGACTACTCACATAATATGAAGATTCCTGAGGGTAATAAAGCTGTTATTCCCTAAAATATTCCAGAAAGGTGGCAGACTTAACAATATAACTGAGGAGTTATAGATTCTCCTCCTTTATAGATACACAGTATATCTTTTTATCTACACTTATAACGAACAGTATTTCAGAGGTAGCATGTTATGAGGTTTAACCTTCATCTCAATCATCTAATGCTGGCCATTGCCAAAGATGCAGTTTTCATTCTAGTTACCCCATTGGTCTTTTCTGCTATGGTTGTAGTGCATTTGTGTTCTTATATATGAGAAAAAGAGAAATGGCAATGACATGGCAGCACTGGCAAACTCTCCCCTAGAGTAATGATCCCCTGTAGTGATTTAATTCTACATAGAAAGTTCTATTCATCCGGATAAATTTTATAAAAATGCAACTTTAGCTTCCTATGATATTGAGAATTTGTCTTTTCAGATTCCTTGATGGCATTATACTTTGGTTTCTTGATGATCTGAATTTCACTAAGCAGGGTTTTTTAATGCTCTATGAATTGTTGACTCTAGGTTTGTACTCAGCCATATCCCTGAGCTTAATTAAGTTTGTTTGTTCATGCTACAAGGACTTTGTACTGTTCAGAAGCAAGAATAGGTAAAATCAGGGGACATTCAATCGGCTGTTTAGTTGTCAGTCCATCATAACTTGAATATTGATTTTAGGGGTTTGGTGACATTCCCTAGGTGTACGTGTCAAGTTTGTTGACAGAGAGCTCTATACTTAATTGAATGTGATGTCTGTATGTGAAGTGATGAAGTATGTCAGTGATGTATATGCTCTTCCTCCCCTTCCCTCTAGCCCTTTCCAATATATTCAATGGCTTGTTATGAAATTCCACACTGTTCTGACAAAGCTGCCTTCATTTTCTTTCTTTAACTTCATAAATTGAAAAGCTGGGTCTGATCTCACGTCATTTTCACACAGGTACTTCTTCACTGGATCATGAGACAACAAACAAGTCCTGCCCTTTTAAGCACTCACTCATTCCTGCTGAGTGTTTATGTGAGGAATAAAGGTGAATTAATAGGTAGCAATTCACATTATAGCTTCAGGCAGCCTTAATAAAGGCTTTGCATGTTCTGCAGTCCACTCACTGTGAAATTAATAGCCTTATGTCACTCTTACTCAACTCATCAATATTATGCTAGCTAAAGAAAATGTATTGCTTGAATCTCAGGTGGCATAAAGCTTATAAGAAATACATGTTTTCCTTAGTATTCCTAAACCACGGATAATCATCTTAGTATCCATGCCAACCTTGCCCATTTAAAATATGAGAAAGAAATGAGAAGTCAAGGGATTTCCTACCTTCAGTTATCATCATATTTGATCCTACAGAGCAATGAAGAGGGATCTTTCTACAGAACTTTCTTCTGTCAATTATCTTGACCCTTGTTCATCTAAGCGCACTGTTGTTCTCAACCTTGAAAAGCAAAAAGAAAACAGCATCTCATAAAGCTGTTGGGATACTCTTGCAATGTAACTAGTCCTCCTTGCCTCAAATAACAAATATATACATACATAAAAATAAGTATATACATTATACATATATATAAAAC
>VXAL01018618.1:0-30319 GCA_013399475.1 Chauna torquata
CGCCGGGCGGAGCCGCTGGTGCCAGGCCTGTGGTCGCGGCCTGCGCCGGGCCCCCGCCGCGCCGGGCCCTGCTTTGAAAACGTCGTGTTCGAAACACTGAAAGTCTGTGAAATATATTACGGAGAGGCTAGTTTTGGTAGATTTAAGCCGTATGGGTATCTGCCGTTGAGGAAGGTCAACGTCCCTCCGCAATGGGGAAGGTGCAGCCGCAGAGCGCCAGAGCCGACAGACGCTCTCTCGAGAAAATCAGCCCCGGTGGCTGTCAGATGCCTGCCTGTCTTCGGAATGACACCCGCACGCGAGCACAGAACCAAAAAGTGATGTTGGTTGGTTTCCAAAGGATGCCAACAGACTGGTTTTCATTTCTAGACGCTCTGGGTAAAAACGTGTGACACTGGTTTAGCGCTTTGCAGTTGGAGTGCCGTAAACTTAGTCTTAACCATACTGATATACCACGTATTTGTGAATATCTCTGTCTCCTCACCTGGCAGGAATCAGAAGCACGTGCTCACTTTTTCCTCCCACCTCACAAAGTGCAGTAGTGGTGTGGGATTTTGACATGACTGCTGCTCAGACTGCTTTGTAGCTTGCTTAAGAGTTGGTTTTCCACTTTAGCAATATTTTAGGCGTTCAGATGCAGATGCGAGAGCTCGTTGCATGGAGATGAGACATTTGCACCTACTGGCTTTCCGTTCCCAAAGCATATTAAGAATTTAAGATGAACATTGTGCTTCATCATACCTCTTGCGGATAATTCCAGGACTGTATATTGAGTAAACAAAAATGGAGTAAGTACTGCATTCAATAAATTTGAATGCTGTATGGTTTTCGTAGAGAATATGAAATCTGACTATAGGCTGTTTCAGATTTAGCTTGCGACTGTACCCAGTGCCCACGAGGAGTGTTAACAGTGGCAATATGAAGTCTGATTTCAGACATACTGTTTTTGCTTAATCAGTTACATTAAGTCTGCATTTTTTCCTTTTGTTCTATGAGGCATGCTAGGAAAGCCTTGAAACCTTTTTTTTGTGTGTTAGGTGGCATTGTTGAAGCCATGTACTTTTCTTTAAAATTTCAGAAACAGGAAACAAACTGGTGTAAAGTGAGGTTTGGAATTAATGGGAAGTTGCTTCTTGGTATGTAGAATTATCAAAATTAAGTATAAGGTTTTTTTCTTCTGTCTTAAGCTAAACAACAAGAATCCTTTTTGATTGTCTCTTTTTCTAGTTTTGTTTAACTGTTCAACGTCATTTACAGTAAGGAACAGGACTATAGGTGAATCATTACAGCAAGACAGGTAGATGCTAGGTGGGATGAACTGAGCTTCATTCTGTTAATCCTCAGACTGAAGCTTTTACTGTCAAGGATGTTGAAAGAAGGCCTTTTTTCCTCCCTTTGCTTAGGGTTTGATGTATTTGGAATTTGGACCTTTGCATGCAAATGATTGTATATTAACCTGAACTACTCGACTTCAGTGCTAGCTAGACGTACAAATGTAATGTTTAGAACAAAGCCAGGGCTGTGAAGAGCAAATAACTCTGAACTTCATTTTAATTATCTCACTCACCTAGTGAACCAAAAAAAGTAATTACTGACGCTAGCATTTGGGGATGAAGTTTTTTCTACCCAGTTCTCCTGTTTGACCACTTGCAGGCAGGAAAACAAATTCAGTTACAGTCTTTGCCTAGTGTTGCAACTACGCTGGGCAGGCATGCCTGAGATAATTGAACCGAATGAGAGTTGACAAACCCAGAGAAGTCAGATTTTTTGTTTGTTTGCACAATATTCTGCTCCTGCAAATCTGACAGAGAATTTATTGTTCTAATTGCTGATGTTTCAACTTTGTTTTCCATTCTCAGTTTGACTATTTAGACTAGCGTTGGTATTTTGAGAGAGTATGCTGATACTCTTGTTGTCGAATGTGTTGTTATTGCGCTTAGGGCTTTTGGAAATGATAAAGATGTAACAACCAAATCGCCTGCTAGGCGGCTTTTACCTAGGTAATGTTTACTCCCCCATACCTCAAGCTTTTAGTCAAGATCTGAAATCTCTCTGTTGAGGTTTTTTTTTTCTTTTTTATTTGAACTTGGTCTTTCACTTTAAAAGTCAGGTATAGCAAAGCAGAAGAATAACTTTAGATACTCTAACAAGAATTGTATCTAGTGAGCAAGACCATGCAGAGAATATGAGCTTGTTGTGCATTTGCGTTCCCGTTGTCATTCTGCTTATTTCCACTTCGGAGTACTTTTTATGTGCAACGTGTGGCTGCCTGTCTAGGTAGTCGTCCAGGTGTACTCCAGAGGTCTGCATGCTTGAAGCAGTTTTTACTTTGTTAGTGACTGCTGGTGGTCTTGGGACATGAGATGTGCCTGTAAAGGGGAGGGTCCTCTCATTATGAAGGTCTTAGGTATGTCAAACTTGCACGCAATTAGTACTTCTATTTTAGATTAACCATAGCAGTTTAATGTGTAGCCAGCTGTTGGGCAGACAAGTTGAGCTGAGCTGCCTTAGATTATCAGAATAGTCTCCAGCGGAGTGCTGTTCGAAATTATCTTTGTTTATTGCTGATAAAGATGACTGACTCTCGTCTGGTTTTCAAGAACTTTTTGAAGGACTGTCTATTCTGTATAAGTCCGTTTTGTTCTTTGTGCTGAAGATATGCATAATTTCAGGAAAAACAGAAAATCGGCTGTTGTCGGACAGTGTATTTGAGTGGAGAATTTGCATCTGTGAAAGGCTGCGCTAGTATGGAACAGCTTATGGGATTTGGCTTTGAGTTTCTGCCTTGTCCATCTGCATTGATTTAAAGCTAGCTATGAGTCTGAGGTGCTGTTATTTATAGATACTGCCAATCCCAGCATTAGCAGCAGAGAGATGTTACAGTTTTGTCACCTCAGGAAAATATCGTCTGGTAGTTCCAGCCTACTCTCTCAAGGGAAATTGAGTGGGTAATGGCTTTTTAAATTTGTGTGTATTTGCATATTGTTGACATCTTGTGCAAGTCCGGTATCCGAGCTTCCTTTTGCTGAGATTCCATATTTGAGGTCTTGAGTAATTTCCTGTTTGCTCAGCTATCTTGGTCCTCTTGGTCTCCTCTGCTGCTTTTTGATACAATTGTCAACTGATTCTTAATTGATTGCTATTTTGGCAAATGAGAGAAGTGTCGTACGGCTGTCTGGAGGTTAGAAGGCAGCTGCTGCTGCAGAACTGCCTGCCTGCCCACAGAGGACCTGGTGCGAAGGCGCCTTGGAAGCCCACATTGCTCTCTGCGTTACTTCCATTATGCAGCTTTTGCATCAAGTGTAGTTCCTGCTTTGAAGCAATGTTTCACTGGGCTGCCCAAAAGAGATGTTTCAAAGCTATCTGGTTCCAGTCCCGGGGAACGCAGACACCTTATTATAAGCAGCAATTTTAAAGAGTTGTCTTTTTGTTTGTTTGTTTCCTGTGTATTGAAATGTTCCTGGGAGGAGAAACTGTCAACAGTAGTAATACTGGGGATTTTGTTTGTTTGTTTCAGGAATCAACGAGCTTCTTGCCATCATCTTAGCTGTCCAGTGAGGACCCTTTTCTTAGTAGTCTTTGAGATTATGTTGTAATGCTGCCAACATCAGAAGCATGAACAGGTTTAGGGCTGTGATTGTCTCCTAACCCTGACATGACTTCAGTAATAGATCTCTATTTGCAGCTGATTATCACTGTAGCAGCTTATTTGCATGCTAGTTCAAAAAGGACATATTAACTTTACCCGATTCTTGAAAGTTTTTAGATCCCTAAGATCTAAAGTTACAGTGAAGTTACTGTGTCAGAGAACTCTTCCATGGTGCTGTGGCATTCTTGTGCTCTGGCATTTTAACCTGTGTAGGGTCTTTCACATCTTAAGGCAACAGAACATTTTTCTCTTTACAGTTTATTCCAGTATATGGAACTGGCTCTTACCTAGCACATTCAGCTCTTCTGAGTTACTCTAAAAGCTCCTTGTTTAGTGTATTTTTGGCCCATATTGCACATTTCTTTTTTTTTTTTTTCCATTTTCTAATAATTTTTCTAAAATAGCTTTTAATATTCTAGAGATGTTTTCTAATATATTTGGGGAGGTGATAATATCCTTACCAGTGTTTAATTTTGCCATATGGGGTTTGGACTACCAGGTGTGGTTATAACTGATGTTAACCTTTGCTTTTTTCCATCCTTTTTTAATGAGAATTTGACCTGGGAGACTTTGTTTTTCTCAGTCATGTGTTTGCAGCTTCATGTTTTGGAAAGATTTTTAAAATCCGTTTACAGCTATCTCATGCAGAGGTGAAAGGAAGGATTTTTGTTTCACGTTCTTTTGGGAACCTGAAAATAGAATTACTAGTTTTCCTCCAGGCTGCAGTTTAAGCATTTTATTTGGAAGTTACTATGGAAAAAAAATCTCCAAGAGAATTTACTTCTATTGCTGTCTGCCTATGTGGATGTTTGGTAATAACAGCAGTGTTAATATACATATTAGGGGCCGCTTATTTGGGCTGCTCTGGTTTGTACAAACTTGTAAATGACAGGGAAAGAAGAGCCATGCAGCCTTTCTTCTTTAGTGTGGTTTGGTTCTGATTGCAGGTGGCAGATCTGATGAGTAAGGTGTGTTAATAAAGTGAATGGTCACTTTGATACAGGCCTAGTCTGTGCAATATGCTCCACGTTAAATGTTACTTAGAAAAGTTTACAGTCTAATAAAACTGAGCGCTGAAATGTAGCTGCTTCGGCAGCTCCCTTGTGCCGATTTAACTCTGGCTCCAGGATGGATTTGCCAACTCTCCTGGTCTGTGCAGCGATCAGCCAGATGTCTGGTATCCTGAGCTGCTTAACGTCTGGATCGCCCAGACAAATTACCACCAGGCATCTGTAGATAACTGCCACATGCTCGGGGAGTCTGGCGCATCCATCTTTGATCTTTAAATGTTGGCAGGTCTGCAGATGTGTTGGTGCTTGCTCCCTTTGCTATTCTTTAAAAAACTGCCTTAATGTAAGGATCTTTATGCTATGAAGTACCTTTCCATTTCTGAATAGATGTACTGAGTTAGTCAGGACTGCTTGTTGAATAACTTGTGCTGTCGTCCACAGTAGGATGTTTGCTGCCAGGCTTAATTCAGCACCTCTCTCTAGACATAGAATAGTGGCGATACTTCAAAAACAGCGTGTTCCTGAGTGAAAAGGGAAGTGTTTTGCTGCATTACACTAGGAGAATGGTTTGAGCTTTCTGAAATTTTATATTTCCAGAGAGAGTAGTGGTAGGATTTTTTTCTACACTAAAAGTAAAATGTAAGTTTTCTCTGCTTCTGGATTGGTTACTGTTTTTCTTCTTATCTTATGAGCTTGAGTAATTGCTAGAATTGACAGTTGTTGACGGAGAAACATGTTACTGCTTATCAGAGATGTAAAAGAGCATTTCATACTTTGAATTTAGTAAATTGCAGATTTTCTCTTTAGAATTGCCTTTGTTTCAGATCCTTCTCTTGCATAGTGAAGGGAGGCTAGCACAGGATAACAAAGTATTATTTCAGAAATGGCTAAGAATCACAGACAAATACAAAAGTTCAGATAATTAGTTTATCTCATTTTGACTACTGTTATATCATGTAATTTGCAACTTAAGATAGTTCATACTTACACACTGAACTTCACCGGTTGTACAATTGAGTAGGTACTAATATGGTTTTGGAAGAAAAAAAAAAAGGAATGTTTGGAGAAACTGATCAGCACAAGACGGCACTCATGGGACGGGGTGTTCGTTTCTTGATGCTCACAGTATGGAAATTCATGGAATGGGACCGTGTTAATGCAGTTGTCAGGTTTATCTTTCCTGCAGAGGTACGATTCTTCTGTTTGCATCAAAAGCCCAGAGCTTTAGAGGAGCTCACCTTTCATGTGGATTGCTATTGACTTGCAGATCTTTAATGTGCAGCGACTGAGGAGTAGTGTGGCAAAGCCTGACTCTGTTCTGTAAGAGTTTCCACTCAGACTGGAAGAGATTTGTTTGGTTTTAGTTAAATGATACCGTTTGCGTGTCATTAGAGAAGGCTTTGCTTTTTTGGCTAAAATCTTATTTGTGGATTTGTGGGACAGTGCTGATCCTGCTTGTGATGCAGGTGATTACATTATAAAACATATGACTCACTACGCTGGGTCATGTAGCACCACTGCTGCTGCCCAATTGGAACAAACGATTTCCCAATGACATGTAGGAATAATCTGCGCGATGACATAGCTCAATGAACAACGTTTTGGCAGCACGTCTGAATGAAGTAGTTACCTCTTCCTCCTTCCTGCTGCGTGCTGTTCCCTCCGGTGTGCTGGGCATTCCCGTGGGGATCCAGGTGAACAGGATAGCTGGGCCTGTCTGGTGATGCTCTGCTGTTAAAAGAAGTAGTCGTCTTCCTTCCTTTCCACCAGCTCTGACACTTTTCTGAATCACAGTCAGCTTTGCTGAACCTGGGAGAAAACCGTGCCCTTCTGTCGGATGAGTGTTCCCTGAGCCTGGGGAGCTGAAACGGCTCACTATGCGGTAGATGAGCACCGGAGCTGATGCCGAGGGAAACTTGCTCAAGGCTTTAGTCAGACTGGGGGGGTTCGCTGCAGCTGGACAAAAGCTTCTCGTGCTGTGCCGGGAGGGAACTGCATGGCTGGTGAGCACTTAGAGCCCTGGACACATCCAAAGTGGTCGTGTAGGAGAGAGGGGTGTGCACGGGCACATGCCTGCTCTTATTTCTTTACAATGAACACTGTTCTAGCCCTTTCGGGTTGTATTTAGCTTTACATGGCATTAGTTTGTGGCTTGGAAAAACAAAAAGCTGTTTTAGTATCATCTTATTTTTCATAATGCTGCAACAGATACAGCTGTTGTAAATGGTTCTAATGCAACTGTTTTCTCAGTCTTCCATCACGGGTACCTGAGAGCTGAATGACCCATTAGTGTTGATCTTTACAAAGGAGATGGATGCGGCTGCATGTCCTGGGTTGAAGGAGCTAAATAGCTCTAATGTTGAGTTTTTGCTGCCAGCTAGTAAGTGTAGTAGAAGTCAGGCAGGTGCAGGGCATTCTGGATAATGAAGCACAGTTTATTTGCTGTTTGAACAGACTGTCAGGAAAAACTGACATGATCATCTCTCTATAGAAAACAGTCTCTCTAAAGGGGAAAAGGAAAAATACCTATTCCTAGTAGCTAAAAACTGATGACTGGGTATTGCTCTAAGGATAGATAATATTTAGGGTTTTTAGGCTTTGGTACATGTGCTTCTTACAGTAGTGTGACTGTCTGACAAGGGTGTTTCAGCTAAGCAGGACATACTGTATGTGAAAAGAATGAATTGAAGGGTAAAACAGACTTAAAAAAAAAAAAAAAAAAGTCCCCAGGCAATACTTTGTTTGATCAGAGTACTGCACTGAGAATGCTGAGTTTCACGTATTTTTTTTTGTTATTAAAGGGTACCCTAAATTACGACTCTGTTACTACCTTGATTTTCTAGGCTGGCTTTCTCAACACTCTGTGGTGCTTTAAAAGATGTCTTAGCATAATTAATTTTGAGGGTTTTTTTCACCACCTTCATTCTAGACTTGATTTTCAGTAATTAGCTTTAATATTTGAGCATGAATCGGGGGGGAAAAAAAAAGAAATACCAGCAGAAGCAAGAATAAAACAATTTTCAAACATCTGTGTTATTTATATGTTTAGGTGGCTGTCAATGCACACATCCCTCCGGATTATCTTCTTAGGATCTGTGAGAGACTTGGACCGCTTTTAGACAAGGAAATCCCACAGAGTGTCCTAGGTGTGCAGACTTTGCTAGGTGTTGGGCGGCAATCTCTGTTAAGGGCAGCAAAAGGTAAGATTTTCAAGTTATGTGTGACAACGTTTTATTTTGATGAGCAAAACCTCTTTTGTTTCAATTCATATCGTGGTATCTGTTGGCATGAACCCTGGTTTATCTCATTTGCTTGTCAGCTCCTGCTTTCTTGTTGCAGTCTTGTTAAAATGCAGCTATTGCTGGCCCTGTTACATATACCTGTCCTTGGCTGGAAATGCCGTCTTAAGCAGCTGTTGTCTGTTATTGCCTGATCTTGTTACGTACTTCCCCTCACTTCGCTTCACAGCATGTTGGACTGGTGTTTGTGTAAACGAAGTGATGAACTGAATGAGAGATTTGATCCATCTGAAAAATAACCATTTTTTTCATATACATAAACGTGTGTCTGAAATAACCCAGCAGGGTATGTATTTTGCTGGGCTATTTTTCACACTGATATGTCCCATTATTTGGTTCCGTGGCTGTGCAGATGGGTGTTTAGGTTGAAGGATAGGGTGGCATTTGGGGCAGCATTTAGAGGGCGGGAGAAGGTGAGACTGATTCTTTGGTGATAATTCCTGCTTGTCCTTGCTTAAAGTTAATTTGAACGAAATCCCCTGTTCCCTTCATGAATAGAACACCAGTCTAGTCCTTTTGAAAAACTGCTCTGCTTGAGACAATGATCTTGAAAGCACACTTTTGTGTTATAACTAAATGGATCTGAGAGCCATCTGCTACTGAAAGGAGTGGTTCCTCCCTTCCCTCCTCACTACATGCCCCTGGCACTTCTCCCCTGTAGGAGCCAGAATTTAGCCGATCCTATGATGTACTGATTCAGAGAGCTACGCTGTTGCAAAATTTGTTACTGCTATTGTAGTGAAATAAATTAACTCATGGGAGTATCAGAGTGCTGGAGGTGACAGAGGCAGCAGGAGCAACGGCCTGGTAATGGAGCAGGGGTGGAGAGCAGGACCTTCCTGTTCCAGAGGCAGTCTAGCACTTAATTTGCTGCATCATGTGAAGTCACACTGATACTGACCAGGACTGTAGCATTTTGGTAATCCACTTGATATCACCTGAAGGATGTGCTGTTTGGAACTACTAACCCAAAGGTTTGGGGATGAGGCTATGTTTTATTAAAATTGGGCGGAGAATTTCAGGTTTGTAGGGAGGCTTGCTTCAAAACATTTCTTCATTTCACATCAGTTTGCATCTTAGAAGAAAACAGCAACAAAAACATAAAGAGAAAATAAACGTATTTGTGCTGGGAGACAAAAGTTTCTTGGGTGAATTAGGGGACGGGCCAGATGTGTTGCTGAAATGTGTAATGCTTCCTAAGCCAAGTGACAAATTTATAGCAAAGAGATTTCTACTAGATTTACGGTGGGATTTTTTCAAAAAACTTCAGAAGAAAGGTGCTGTGGTATCGTGCACTTTGGTGTGCACTCACTAACATGGAACAGTGTACCTTTTTCAAAGTTGACACACATGGATTTTTTTTCACCCCTGGTTGTGCTTCAGTATGAATCTTCCATTTGCCATTAGCATTTCTAGTTATTTTGATCACTTTTAGAAAGTAAGCGCTGTTTTTAAGGTGTATAATTGTAATACTCTGTGGTACAGTTTGGGTTGTAATCAGAAGGTGCTCTCAGGAGTCTCTTTGAGTCAGGTAAGCTTGCACACATCATGTTCAGAGAGCTAAATAGTGATGCAAAGATCCACCAATCTGTGGCACTATCCTTCTGTTTCAGTTCTTATTCACTGTGGAAGCTCGTTTCTCTCCTTCCAGATGGCCTGAAATGGAAGAAGTCCAGGTCTAATTTCTGAGGCACTCTGAACAGTCTCAGAAAAATCACTATTGTTCTAGAGAGAAGGCTCTCTGAGGCCAGTTGGCAGCAGATAGCTGGAGAGCCTTTAAAGAAAACAGTCTTCATTTTAAAAACAATGTTTTTTGGGGGCGGTGGGGTGCAGACGAGAATCTGAAGGTAGGGCATATTGCCACTGATTGCAAGAAAGCAGATGTACTGAAAAAATTTTTCCCTTCTCCCCTTGTCAGGGAGAAAATGTGTGCGTGTGAATTCTCAAATGTACAGTTCATACGGAGAGGTCCTGTATGTGTTGGGATTCCAGAAGGACGAAAACTCATCAGAGTTTAGTGTTACCTCCATACCAAGTGCACCTACTTCTTTCGTTCTCTTTTTCTTTCCACCAGATTAGACACTCTACTTATCAAAGTGATGCAAAATCAAGCTGAAAGCACTTAGTCATATTGCTTAGGAACTAGAAATCAGAGTAGCAGCTTTCTCTAACTGTTAATTTTCTGACAAACTATTTAAAAAATGAATCTTACTTTTCCATGAGAACAGTTGAACCTGGAGGCTGAGACATGACACACAGTGATGCTGGGTATGGTGCTTGATGCTATTGATTCTAGGAAGAATAGGTCAGTTGGACCCAGTTTGGCTGATCGTTTCACTCACCTGCTGTTAATCTTGCCCATACAGACTTCAGACATACGCTATGGAAAGGATCTGCATTTGCAGCTCTTCACAGAGGCCGGCCTCCCGAACTACCTGTAAATTATGGGAAACCACCAAATGTGGGTGAGTTTTGAGACATGAATAAGGTGTTTTTTTCTTTTCTGTATTTTCATTAATGTTCTGACTTCAAGTTACTTTTTCTGACTGAAACACTAATATGGGTTTTCATTAGTGGCTTTTTTGACATGTCACCATGAATTAATCTAAAAAAGGATTCTCACTGACGGTAGAATAACTCTTTTTGCACTGTTCTGGCTTGACTCTTCTCTAATGCATGCACACGTTAAAACACTGTGGCCACGTTACAAAGCTTTGCGTGTCACCATCCTGCTTGGAGGGAAATAAGGCTGAATCTTTTTTTATGATACGCCTACATAATATGTACATGTGCCTATACAATTGAATATGCATGGTCACAGGAGCATGTAGACAATCTTTTTATTCAGGAACCTTAGCCAGAACAAAGCGCCTGGCTCCCAGAGAACTTCTTTGTCTCAAGAATTCGTTTTAGTTCAGTTATGACAGAAAACAGACTGCTTGCAACATCCCACTCCAAAAAGGAAATAATCACCAAACCAACATTTGTATTACTTCAGTTTAAGTTGTCCACACAGTTAGATAAAGAACTTATATAAAACTCAGATGTGTGTAGGCATTCAGCTTATATATCATCACAGAGTTCTATTTTGCTTAAACTGAAAAGTATTTTCCTTGTACAGTCTCAACTTTCATTAACCATTTTTATAGCAAACAAATTTGATTCTTGCAGGCATAAATGTAAGTCGCGTCTGTCATGATTTGTTTTCATATTAAAGTATTATATCTAGGTCTGCCATCTAAGTGCCATCTGCCATCTAAGTGTTTATGCAGATGTATAGATTTTTCCTGATTTGTTAGGGGATCCGTTCACGTAAGTTTCTCTTATCTGTTAAATGGAAATCTCTAATGGGAAGTCTTTCTATTGAAGAAAGGCTTTCCATCCAACTATCATTATTAATGTCACTTAAAAATCAGAATACTGAAAGTACCTAGGATAGTTTTCCTTCTGACTACAATCCTTGTTTTATCTCTGGAAATAGTTTCTGTTTTTAAGGAGATTCCATCCTCCCTGCCAGCAGTGTCTCCTTTGGAGATGCAGGGATCAAGATGAGAGTCTTCTGCTTCAGCCATGTCTGTTCCTCTGTTCCGTCTTCTGCACTTTCTCACTCTCTGTTGTTACTAAAAATTAACTTTTGTCTGACATGAATGTGACAAAGTAGAGGCTGCTTGTGGTTGAAATTGATAGCACAGTTTGCATAAGGTCTGTGGTGTTTTGGTAACAGTGTGACAATAGCTAAGTTAGTACAGGTCTTCTGTATGAGAGAGAAATGGATATTTGCCTAGAACTAGTCTATATTTAACTATTGCATTAGTGATTTTTCTGCTTTTGTCAGACAATTTGCGTTATATTGTGGAAATTAAAACAGAAATAACTATTTCCACATATTAGTAAGGTTACTTCTGTGCATATCTCTGTACTTATTCTTTTAGACTGATTCTGAAGTTAGTTTATAATCAGCAGTTAGGTTGGTGTGTTGCTAATAAGCTGGATTATAGATTTAGTGCACAGACTCAATTTCTGTAGAAATTGTATTTATATAAGGGCTCTTGGATCAACTCTTTCATAAGGGGAGGATCTAGACCACGTGTTTTTGGAATACGCTTTATTATTGATGAACCATAGTGGCAGATTGGACTTCAGCATTGTCACGTTATCATGACAAAGGTCTCTGCTGCTTGCTGGGTGACTGTTTAGTGACTTAGAGAACAGAATGTTTTGTTGTTTTTGATGTTTTCCCTTGAATTGCTATTAAGAAACGCAAAAATGTGGAAATTTGTCTTTCATAGCTAGGAATTAATTTCTGTAAATATTGGTTTCCAGAAGAATACGGTCCTCCTTGGTGTAGGTACATAAACTACCAGTAAGAGAGGAAAATATAGAGAGAGGTTCAAATACAGCAATTTACTGTACTTATGCTGTTCAGGAGGCAGGAACTTGGTTTTGGCATTCCCAGTGGTTATTCCTGAAGTGGAAGTCAAAAAATTCTTCTGTGCATATTTGTACAAAATGGGTGGGTTTTGGGGCGAGTAGTGGCAGCTGCAGATGCTGCAATGTGTGTCTTGTTATAGAATACAAAACAAAGGAGTATGCCCAACCTAACCTCTTTAATATTTCAGCATGATTGTGAATTCCCGTAGTGTGCTGGCTTAGTCAGATTGAGACAGCCTTGAGTTTTCTGGAACTACTTGCTGTGTAGTTGGGCTGAAATAGTGGATACCCATCATCATGTGTGGTCATGAGTGAAATGAAATGATTGTGCAATTGCCTGTGTAGACAGGTAAATAAGGTGTAGAAAGAGCAGGTAAAAGTATTCTTGTATCCTTTCCCTTCTAGTGATAAAGGTTGAAGCTTGCTCCTGTATGTGTGTTTTTCTGCTGCAAGAATGGGACTGCAGACCCTCTCAGCTGCAGGAGTCTGGAGCTGCAGTGTTTTGCCATTCCTTCTGACTGGGGCTAGGAAGGGACCTTGTGATATGTGTCCCTCTACTCCAAAATAAAATGTCATTCACAGTGCAGCTGGAGCAAGAACTGCAGCATTCCCTTTAGCCAGCATGTTTGCGCAGAGCTGGGAGTCTCCTGGCCAGAAGAGTCTCTGAGAAAGTGCCAGCCTGTGGAAGTCACTCTCAGGAATGTCTTGTTTGTGTGTTGAGTCTTAGAGATTTGTGGTGGCCTGCTGCGGGAGGAGAAGAAGGGGAAATGCTGTCAGAGCTTTCTGCTGCTAACAGGGTAACGCAGTAAATGCAGTGAGGATGGCCTTTTAGACTGTTTCTTTGTGGGTTTTGCAGTAGTGGTACGTCTGGGACTCTCCTTGTGCTCTTCCAGTCAGCAAACGAAAAGATCGTTCATAAAGTACGTCACAAATGTGATTTATTCAAAACCAGGTTTATCATACCTGAATAGTATGTGGGTTTTGGCAGAGAGGTTTTTTTGTTTGTTTGCAGCCTACACAAAGCAGGTTAGAAAGAAGGACGTTTTCCCTCTTTAGTTGATTACTAGAACTATTTCAACCTGAGTATGAAAATGTTTACCTGCACACCTGTAGTTAGTGAATGTAACCCTCACAAAATTCTGACCCAGAAAGTTCATCGCATAATCGCAGTGCACAAGAGACTCAGCTGTATGGAAATTTACACTCAAGGTCATACCTGGGGCCTGCCAAATAGTGGTGCTGTGACGAAGTCAGCAAATCGGTGATGCTTCTCTGCTGTAAAGGAGTGCAGTGAGGTCAGCAGCTGTGAAAGCTAGAATGCTTTGTTCTTTCTGTGCTTTTATCAGGTCTAGCTCTCTTTGTGGCTGCACATCCATGCTTCTGGAGAAGGTATTTTGCACGTGTGAGCCAACTGTGTTTATCTTCTAGTCTTCATATGAAATCCAGGCTTGTTATGTGTTTCTTTCGCACGCCGCGAGAGGTGCCCAGTCTTCAGGTTTGGTCAGGCCCTGCAATGAGGTTGCAGCAGACTCTCTGTGTGGCCTGGCAGTGTGAACGTTATGGCCACGTTACCAAGTTTGTTTCAAAAGATAAAATATAATGACATGAAATCACCACCCTTAATACTAGGGAAAAAAAATTGAAACTAATATTTGTACTGATATTCTGTTTTCTGTTTTTGCTTGCAAAAATTGAATGAGTCAAGGGTTTGTAGAGAGAGGAAGAATTAAAGCAGTTTGACAGCTGCTGCGGTTAGGTGACTTTGTCTACACTGAAATGCTTGAATTTTTTCTGTAGTTGTGACTTAACTTTGAAACTTGTGATGTTTGTTTCTTTTTTATTTTTGTTCCACAGGTGGGTTATTGTTGCGGGTTTTGTTTTATCCTTCCTAGAGGAGCGTTCTTGTAAGGGTTTTTACATTTGTGTTGTTATCTCTGGTAGTGTGGATTGCAGTTTAAGAATTACCGTTTTGCAGTGTATTTGACTCCCCTACATCCCCCGAGATGATGCCTGTACTTGCACTAAAGTGTAATTTTTTTTGAAGATGTGTATGTTCAAGGACCAAAGGCTGTGAGAAACAGAGAAATGCATATATTTTACTGTATGTCATCCCAAGTTAGTACTATGGGTTGGTAGCATAAGGCAGCACTAGCATGCCTCTGTAAGGCAGGGCTTTCCCCAGCCTGCCTGCACGGTGGGAGCTGGCCGTGCTGGTGCTAGAGCAGGGGGCAGGCGGCTTACAGCAAATGCTGCGGGAGAGGAAGCCAACTCTCCCTGGAGCCTGGAGTCCGGGTTCCCCACCAGCTTATTGCAGGAAGGGTCATACGTCTTAGAATCGTTTCTGAGGTCAGAAATCTCTCCTTCTTGGAGGGAGAGTAAGACAAGTTATGCATGGCGGTAGGTAATATTTTGGAGGTTGTGAGGGTTATGGGCAAAGAATGTTTTGGCTGCTGAAGCCTATCAGAGCAACAAGGTTCAGTGGCATCTCGGCACATAGGTAGTAGTCATGTTAGCAGCCAGAAGTGCAGAACTTAACCTGAGAAGAAGGCCTGTCTGTTTGCAGAAGAAAGTTGCTTCATTTCTTAAAAACAAGACTAGGTACGCTCACTTTTAATGTTAAATAACATCAGTACTGTTTTGAAAGATTTTCTTAGCAGTAAATAGTGAGGGGACAGGGAATAGACTTGGGAGCAGTTGAGCCCAGTATGGCGTGAAGTACAGCAGCTAGTTAGGTTGCTGAAAGATTTTAGGGTTACTATTTTGCTAATTCTCTGTGTGGGAATCAGTTTTCTTTAAATGGTTTTAGGCTTTGAGTACAATAACTTAATTGTACTAAAGAAAGCAAACTTTACGGGGCTTTTTGTCATGTATAATTCCCTGTTTAGATATTATGCCTGTTAATCTTCTACCAAAAATAGAAGGGAGGGGGACACACATTACTTTGCAGTTCCTTTGAAGGCAGTGATGATTCGTCAAGTATAGGAAGACAAAGATCTCAATCAGAGCTTTGTGTATGATACACATTGCTGGTACACCCTAAGCATTTTTATAGCGAGAATCAGATACATTGAATACTTCCACTTTTTGTTCAAAGGTGCTCTTGCTTAAGTAAAGATGACAGCCCTTATGGCACAACTAGAATTCTGTATTTCTCTGAAACTTTTGATTGAAGCGGTTCACGAACAGAGTTTTTCGTTTTTTACTTACCCATTGGAGACTGAGAAGTCTTGCCTCTATTGTGCAGATGGGGAAATGGACGCACGAAAAAGTGAAATCACTTTCACTGCTCTGAGGCTGAACTGATTGCAGGTCTAGAAATCGACTGAAAAATACAGGTGCTGAGTGCCAGGTGAATGGCTGTGCAGGTTAGGTGCCTGACTGTTACACCTTTTAGTATTTCCTTCATGGGATTTACAACAATGAGCAGTGGTAAATTTTCAGCAGGTTCGCATGGAAAAGCTGTAGTACACAGAAGGTATTGTGATTATTTTGAAACACAAGTATACCGTTTTGATTCAGGCAATTTTTTGTGTAGTTATAAAATGTTCAAAGCCATCTGAAATAGTTTAAAGGCAGGTACACTGTTACTATGTATTTAAGTGATTTAAGCACTGAAAGGCACAGCAGAATTGCTGTATTGCTAAGCGGCTACATCTCTGCATTGGCATAACAGGGTCCACATTGATGGGGAAAGGGAGCTGTAATATTTTTGAGAAGTTGGGTTTTAAGCTGGTATACTTAAACAATATATAAAAATAATGCGTAGGCAAACCTGAAGGTACCTTTTTACAGCATTTATCATAATGGGATCTCTGTGCCCTCCTGGAAGAGACGGGGAAAAGGGTTGAAGATTTCATTTCTGTTGTGCTAGGGGAAGCAGTTTTTGCTTAACAGTTCCTGTATAATGTCAGGTATCGGTTGAACAGTAGGCAGATAGCAAAATGCACTAAACCAAATTAATTTACTTCTTTAGTGCTGCTGAATATGTGTTTTTACATGAAAAGCAAATATTGACTGAAGATAAGGTCATGGTGGGAGCCTGATGATTTTTGCAAGCATGTACATCTTTCATGCAACTTTTTTTTTTTCGTAATATGTGGCATTTTAGTTGCATTGAGGGATTAAAAATAGTCCGAATTTCAGAGCATAAAACGGGGAAACAAAAATACTTTCTGTAAATCTGGATCAATTCATTTTTCTTCACTGCTTATCTATCTGCTTGTATAGAAATGCTTCAATCTTATAAGTAGAATCATAGAATCATTTAGGTTGGAAAAGACCTCTAACATCATCAAGTCCAACTGTAGACTTGGCAGTGCTAGGTTAACCACTAAACCATGCCCCTAAGCAGCACATCACATGTCTTTTGAACACCTCCAGGGATGGTGACTCAACCACTTCCCTGGGCAGCCTCTTCCAATAATTCACAACCCTACCAGTGAAGAAATTTTTCCTAATATCCAACCTAAACTTCCCCTGGCCCAACTTGAGGCCATTTCCTCCTGTCTTATCGCTTGTTGCATGGGAGAAGAGACTGACCCCCACCTCGCTACAGCCTCCTTTGAGGTAGTTGTATAGAGCAATGAGGTCTCCCCTGAGCCTCCTTTTCTCCAGACTAAACAGCCCCAGCTCCCTCAGCCGCTCCCCATAAGACTTGTTCTCCAGACCCCTCACCAGCTTCGTTGCCCTTCTTTGGACACGCTCCAGCACCTCGGTGTCCTTCTTGTAGTGAGGGGCCCAAAACTGAACACAGGTGCGGCCTCACCAGAGCTGAGTACAGGGGGACAATCACTTCCCTGTCCTGCTGGCCATGCTATTTCTGGTACAAGCCAGGCTGCTGTTGGCCTCCTTGGCCACCTGGGCACACTGCTGGCTCATATTCAGCCGGCTATCGACCAATGCCCCCTGGTCCCTTTCTGCCGGGCAGCTTTCCAGCCACTCTTCCCCCAGCCTGTGGCGTTGCATGGGGTTGTTGTGCCCCAGGTGCAGGAACCTACACTTTGCCTTGTTATCCTCGTGCAGGTAATGTACAGAAGTGTGTTACCAGTTAATAACCCTTTGAAATGATGCTTTTTGACTTTATAAATTTTTTCTAATGTCTTCCATAATCTTTTTTTTTTTGTGTAGACAGGCAATGATATGATGATACAATTAAGAAAATGGGTCAAGTTGTTCACTGTGCTATTAAACTAAAGGATTGAAAGGCACTAGAGAGCTTCGTGCAGTACCTGTGAAGCCCTGCCTACTGCAATGTGCAGTAGGCAAGATAAGGGGTTTCTTCAGCGAGCCTCCTATCGCAAGTACTCAACAAAACCCACCGGTATAGCAGCATTAGATCTTTAAGTACCATTGAAAAAAAACTCTCAAAACTTTGATATCAAAAGTTCAAGTGGTATGAATTAGGATAGGTAAAATTAAACACCAAAAATGATCTCAAATTATACATTAGATCAAAGATTAGAATTAGGATCTTTCTGTATTCTGCAGCCATCATGATCTTCATTCGGTGTGTGTCAATATATGCTTATTTTCTACTCTCCTTGTCTAGTGGAAAGGTTCATAGTTATCGTCAGTGAATCTGCTAACAGTGCTTGCTTTTACCTGATGGTTTTTGTGCATTTAGATTTCAGGAGCATCCATCAGGAATGGGCTTACTTTTTGGAAAACTGTACAGAATGTTCTGAAAAGGTGGCAGAGGTTCACATTTATAGATTATAGAATTTGTTACCAAATGTTATATTGATATAATATTTGTTTAATTTGAGTTCTGGACTAAATCCATATCTTAGCTTTTGTTTTGTTTTTCTCTCCTAGTAAATATAATCTCTGCCAGGCAATTAACTGGATGTGGACGTTTCAGCCACTTATTCCCAACATCCACCTACCAACAGATGAAGATGCATAAGAGGATTTTGGGGCATCTATCATCTGTTTACTGTATAGCCTTCGATCGCAGTGGGAGAAGAATTTTTACAGTAAGTTTAAAAATTTTACTTTTCTTTGAAGATTGCTTTGCTTAGTTTGATTTCCTTCTTTCTTGGGCCCTCAACAGCCTTGTAGTTGTTGGTTGAGGTGCAGACACAGACTCCAGAAAAAGAAGGCAACAAAAATTTTGAAATATATGGAAAACCCATTTCTTTTATTATTACTTTTCACTTGACTTGGTATTTTAAAATTGCTCCTGGCTCCAGTACGCTGAAACTTAGCTATTTGCTTGTAGCAAATTGAGATTTTGTAGCTCACTTGAAACATGTGCTCATTTTTCTTTGTTAATCAACTTTCTTGCTGAATGGCACCTGCATTGTTCTGGGATTTAGAATTATTTTGCATGTTGCTTGCTCAATTCAGTCTCAACGTTTTTTTTTTTTTTTGAACTACATTTTAGCTTTTGGTAGCATTGGAAATTCCGCCAGTCCTTCCGTTACATTTCAGTAAAAACTTGGCGATAAATAGAGGACCTTGTTACTTCATCTGCAGTTTACGCCTCTACTAAATGTAGAATCTGTACTAAATCTAGAATTTGTAGTATGTCAGTGAATATGAATAATATTTTAAGTTTTTAATCAGAGTATATTAACATACTTTTCTGTGATACCAAATTTGGGTTTTGTTGTGTGTATTTAAAAACTAACAGATTTTTTAAATTAATTAATAACGCATCTTTTAACTGTGAATGCTAATCCCTGCCCTGTCTTTTCTTTGCCCTAGTCTCTTATCAATAGCTGTTTAGTAACAGATTACCTGGAAGGCTAATTGTTGCCTTTGTCATCTTGCTAGCTTTTCCACTCATTACAAATTGGTCTAATATAGATGTTGTTATGATAGTTACTCTGGATCATAGTGCTTTATAGCACTATAGCATAGTTTCCATTTTTATTTACACCATAAAGGAATCTTTCTTAACTGTGGTTATGTGAAGTACTGAAACTGATTTGTCTATGAATTTACTTGCAGCTAATAAAATGTAACGTCAACATCACTTGACTTCAAATTACGTTTAGGTTTATTGCGTTAATGTGCCTGAATACCTAGTGGTGATCCTAGTAGAACACTGGAGAAACAGAGGTTGAGGCTTGGATGTAGCACTCTGACGTTTTTTTTCCTGCTTGAATTAGGATCAAATTTAGTATTCTTTTTAGTATCTGAATAGTATAAAGGTCTGTGAACTGTCTAAAAATTGTTGTAGGTATTCAGATCAAGTACGGAGTTATGTAGCTGCTATTATAGGTAAAAATATTTTACAGTAATCTGTGGGATGTGCTGTTGGATTGTGTCCTGTCCCAAACTGAATTGTCTCTGACATGGTATTGCAGTTGCACGTGGTATTGCATGGGTTCTCTTTCAGTGGTCCAACTTTCTTCCATTGACAAAAACTGAACCTCGTGGTACAGCTGACTTACAGCTCTAGGAGCATGGCAGAGGCTCTGAGGTGCCTCAGATGCTTAAGTGCTCTTTTTTCTTAGACCTTAAGTCTTATGATCACTTTGCTTTTACTACTGGATTGATCCTGCTCACACAGATAAGTGTGTCTGTTAGTGATATGTAATGAAACATATCATCTTCTTAAATTTAGCTTAATTATTACTGAATGTACTGGGAGAGTTATGTTTGCAGTGGTAATCATATATTAGAATGAAACATAGAACAGCGTCTTCTGTTTTACAAATATCTAAATTCCTGACCCCACGAAATGATTCCCAAACTCAGATAGTTGTGCCTCTGTGGAATCCCACTGAAGTAGTTCACCTGGCAGTCCATGGCCCAGTGGTGCTTTGGACACTTGTTCATCCGCAGTATTATGGACCCAATGTGTATATTATTTTATATAATCTTTGGAAATTTTTGTGGCATTAGGGGTCAGATGATTGTTTGGTCAAAATCTGGGCTACAGATGATGGGCGCCTGCTCTCAACGTTGCGAGGACACTCGGCCGAAATTTCTGACATGGCTGTTAACTACGAAAACACGCTGCTTGCTGCGGGCAGTTGTGATAAGATTGTCAGAGTATGGTGTCTTCGAACCTGTGCCCCAGTCGCAGTGCTGCAGGGCCATTCAGCTTCCATTACTTCCATACAGGTAAGAAATAACTTTTTCATAAACCATTGAATTAAAATGGTACTAATGAATGTGGATTAGCAACTGGGGATAAAACTCATCTATGTTTGCCAGTGTAGATTTGCCCCATCTTGAGGGGAAATCAAGATTTGCCCCAGCTGAGAGCATCGGATGAACTGTCTGAGCTAGGGAGAAATGACTGGTATCTGTGGTTGTGGCACAGTTGTGCCACAGTTGTGGCAACTGCCAGTAAGCAGTAGCGGAGCAGGAAAAAAATGACTAAACTGCCGGCACTCAGTTCTGTAGTGGTGGCATGGTCAATAATGGCGGGTAATTGGCAGTTTATTTGCTTAAAAAAAAAAAAAAACCAGCTAGACAGAAACCTCCAACAAAAGAAAATTCCAGGATAAAAAAGGCAATCCCTGCGGTGTGCCAGGTTATGCACATAGAGGCGGGAATGAGTGGGAATATTTGGATCAGAATCCCTTTCTTCTGGAACCTCACTGCCTTTGATTTATCAGAGTCTTCTCCTACATGGCAGTAGTTCCTGGGAATCTTACGTCTTCCCCTGTTGCCTACACTTCCAGTTTTGTCTAATTTTAACTCTGTTGCAAGTTACTTACTTTAAGGTGATTATTTTGGAGATATTTTACAACTTGGTTTTGTGTTTTATATATTTATATAAATAAAACATTGTGAGGGCTATATGTATATGTAAACGAGCTTTTTGTAAAACTCTGGTTATTTAGAAAATAATCATAATTATTTATGGCTTTTTGAGGAAACAGTACTTGATTCCTTTGTCAAATACCAGGCAGACAGAGGATTAAAGAGGTATTCCCTCATCTTGTTGCTCCATTCAGAGGGTCTAAGCTTGTTTCATTTCTCCAGTTTAAGTTAATTGTAGTAAAAATAGACTTGCTAGTCAAAATGTGGTTATTTTCCATTTTCTTGGCTTTATATTTAGGGAAGTTCAGATTCTGTGGTTGTCCCTGATACTGCTCTCTGTACTCCTGGGGAGAAAGCTAACATGCTAATGAAAAAGATTCTTGTCAATGTCCATTTACAAGTCTGTAGCGTGTAAGGGGAGAATGAAATTAGCTGATTGATATTAAAACTTTGTTTTCAGTTCTCTCCAGCAAGAAAAGGCACAACACGATACCTCACTTCTACTGGTGCTGACGGAACAATCTGTTTCTGGCAGTGGCATGCTAACACCATGAAGTTTAAGTAAGCCTGTTCAGATAATTACAATTATTTTAAAAGAAGGACAAATTTATTTGGAGTTTTAGAGTGGAGAGGAATGCTGGGATAGTTAAGGGAATGTTCCTTCTCAATGGACAAGTTTCTTGGGGATATGTTCTGCCATGGACTTGCTGCTGGACCACTGTGGTGTGACTGCCATACCAATGTGTGGGGCAGAGAGCACTTTCTTATGTGTGTTGCAGAGTCTGTGGCATTGCAACCCAGAGGGGAGGCTATTATTTCTGGTTGTTTTGCTTTGCTAGGCAGTGTTGTGGAAGAGCTTAATACTTTTATGTTTGGGACCAAGTCCTTGTCTAAAATGTACAAAGGTATTTCATTGCTTTTAATCAGAAGAACACACATCTTTAGATGTCATCAAACCCATACTTAATAAGAAGCAAATACTATTAAACTGCTTGCCAGGTTCTTCTATTTTAAATAGATTTAAGTTGGTAAATATCACGATAAATGTTAAATAATATTTTCAATTTAGAAAATGATGGTTTTCTTACTAAACAAGTGAAAAATAAGCTGTAGCAAAATTAGGTATGAATCTGAAATGGAGGGTTTTAGGATGGACATACTGACCTTACCTGCTGAGCTGCAGTGCAGGAATAAAGTAATGAAAAGTAAAAATGTTGTCCTGTTGCATATAGGGATCGCCCTGTAAAATTTGCAGAGAGATCCAGGCCTGGTGTTCAGATATCTTGTTCATCTTTCAGTTCCGGTATGTATGCATTATAAGGTAGCTGAAAGTATTTTATGAACTGTAATTCCTTTGGTGACAGGGCTGTTACTTCTATTTAAACACAAATGGTATCAAAACTTTTTTCAGTTAATTGCAGCACTGTCAAATTGTGATTGTTCAAAACTTTCCATGCTGAGTGTCTGCCTCAAGCAGTTTTTTTTTCCTTTATTTATTTAGTATTTATTTATTTATTTTAATTTAAGCTAACTTGTCTTCCACATCAGAGGAAGACTATGGTTTCAGCCTGTAAAGTTTTGCAGTGGAAAGTTCTTGAAATCTGGCACACAGGTGGCCTCTGTTTAGAGATTACACTTTTGCCAATCCCAAATTTGGCTGTGTGGTAGGAGAATCAGTTCTCCTTAGTTAGAGACTTCTTTGGCCTTCAGTAATTCCCAGTGTTTCCCTTGGGGCACTTGTCTTCCCTCTTTCCCTCCAGCTGCTCAGACTGCACATGACGCTTCTTGGCAGAACAATAGAGGCTGTACCAGCCTGGGAGTGCAGGAGTGAGACTGGGTTGTCTCGTTAGTGAGCAGCTATTCTGTGATCTACTTAGTACTTGGTGCTGAACAATGAAGTATAAAATAATCTATTGAGTGGTCTGTAAATGACCAAGTCCTTATGGTCCATTGTATGTGTTTGAAAATATCAGCTTGACTGACATCCTGTGTTGCAGCTCTGAATTCCCCAAAATAGTGACTTTTACAAGCAAAATTATATAATTTCTCATTAATTTTTGTCATCTGAAATTGAGAGCTATTCTAGAGACATATGGCCCTTACCCATGTTCCTTTCTTAAAAATAGGAATCCTAAAATTGCTAAAAACCATTTCAATGCCATAAACTACATATTAGTATTTTTTTTGTGCAATATTGCAAACAGAACAACAACAACAAAAAACCCAAGAACATAGCTAAATTGCTGACTCCTGATTCAGCAGTAGTTTCTGTCATGCACTTCAAATAGATGTGCTTGCATATTTTGTTTGATATTGACCAGTGAGGATATTAAATTATTCCCCTTCTATATTCCTGCATAGGCTGACTGAGAGCACTGTGGTACTTTCCAAGGGAAAGCAGAATAGTTTGTTGGGTGAATGTTATAACTAGCTATTTTATCTTCCTTTGGTCACAAAGGTTTTACAGCTGGAAAATGTTACAGACTTCATTGTTATGTTAAAGTTGATATGGTCTGAGAAAGTACAGATTAAAGCAGAAATTGTCAGAGTTAACTTCTTTTTTTGGGACGTGTGCTTTTATTACATTGAAATTTTCAGTTTAAAACTGTAATATGCTTCTTTTGACAATAAAGCAGTAATTGTTACTTGGATGGCTTTTCTTCTGACAGAAAACACTGTCTTTCGTAGGTGGCATGTTCATTGCAACAGGTAGTACTGACCACGTGATAAGAATATACTATTTGGGCTCAGAATCTCCAGAGAAAATGGCTGAGTTAGAATCTCACACGGTAAGAGACAAACCAGAAAGCAACCCTCCACTTTACCTTATTTCAGGAACTTAGATTTTGTGTGCTCTGTTCAACTTCTTTTTCTGTCTTCAGAGTTTGGTTGGCTCTCAACATTGTGGTATTTTAGTGTCTTGAAATTTTTAGTATACTTATTTTTAAATTCCTCTGAGACAGGAGATGTGTGCAAAATATTTTATGTATTTTATTCCCCCAGGAAAACCTATATCTCCCAGCAAACCGAGGGACTGGGTGATATGCTGTATTCTTGAAGAAAGTCAGTGATGGAATGGGGGATTAAAGCAGTTTTCATGGTGCATGGAAGGCATCATTTTTCCTTTTAAATTTTCTCTTGAATATGTTATTTTAGTTGTGACATAAATCCATGTAACAAAAAAACAATGTAATTCTGGTTTTAGAGTATGCAGTCAAACTTGGGATCATGACAGTAATTTCGTTTAGAAATTAAAGAAAACTTACGATCATCCTTTCTCAGGTAATGCAGAAGGATTCTCATTAAAATTCAAAATATTTTAAATATCTATACAATGACCTTCAGTGTTAGTTTTCAAGTTTCTGTGTCTTGATGGTTTCTATTAAAGCCATCGAATGTCTCAATTTTATTGAAACCTGATAACGAAGAGCCACTAAAATAGTGTCAAATCTTTTTTCATTTCTTAGTTGTTACTGAGACCAGCTGATAATAATACTATTTATTAAGTGCACGATAAACAATATATCAGAAAGGCCAGCTTATAGCAACACTGATAGGGCTTTCACTGGTGAGGAGTTTGGAGCATTTATCTTTGAACCTTAATAGCTCAGCTGCCCACTTTAACAATATTTTATGGGTTAGGGCTGAGGCCTAAACTGATTCATTGAACGTCAGTGGGAGTCATGAGTCTCTCATCTAAGTCTCAGCTAGAGCTTCAAGTCAGTAAATCTAGCAAATATTTTGCTTGCAAAGAGAACTTGTTTTCTATATTCAGCAGTTCAACTTTGGAATAAACTGAAATTCCTTTAATTTTTGAAAGTCTACTCAATACTGCAGACTGCTGTCAGCCTGCCCCTGAAAAAATCCTGAGCTGGACACTTGGTTATCAGGAGCTGGAGACATCAGTGGGAGTAAAGAATAGCAAGTGCAAGTAGCCAACACAAGCATTTAGCAAAATGAAAAAACGCAAAACCATGTCTAAAGCTTAGTATTTGTTTCTCAGCAATTAAAAAGTGGAAATAAAGCCAAAGTTTGCTTTTTTTTTTTGTTGTTGGACAAAATATTTTGAAGTGCTTTAATGTTATGTCTAAAAATTGCAGACCTCCTGTGATCATTTATTTGGTTATGTTGTTCTTTCTCCATCGTGTTGAGTGTTATACCTAGCAGGCCTTGGGAGCTCTGGGTGTATCTTATTCCTGTGAACAGTAGAGTGTAAAAGGTGCAGGGTACGGGGCTCCCAGGCAGAGCTTACCACGGGTTTTATGTGGTCCTGTGGCACTGTGCAGGCAGATTGTGCTCAGGCAAGAGCAGAGCTGCTGCAGCTGCTTCTTCCTAAATGTCTAAGTGTCAGGGAGACTAAGTCAGAAATCATTTGTGTCTCTGAGCTCCTTCTGGTGCAACGTGAATTTATTGCCTCTCTGAAGTTTTCTATTTCAATGTCTAACACAATATGACTGTTTTGGGGAAATTTGAACTTGAAACATGACTTTTCTGCTCTTGAATTTGTAAGATAGTATGTTATAGGGGATGTATAGGAAGATGCAATTTGCTAAATAGAACCTCATCATTAAGATCTTTTTGGATGAGTGTTCCATCTTACAAACCACTTACTGCTATTTTTCCCCCCTTGTTTAGGACAAAGTCGTTGCAGTCCAGTTCTGTAACAATGGCGACAGGTGAGTGGCTGTCTTGGGATTTTTCCATGAGAAGTATGGTTTCTAATTTTCAACATAACTTTTCAGAGAAAACTTGGTGCAACAGGCAGACTGCGCATGGCCTCTGGTTAATCTTAGATGAATTGTTTAAAGTGTTATGGAAGATGTGTGCCATATCCATGAGCTTAGTCTTACTGTCTTCTGCTGTAACAACAAAAGCCCTCCGTGACTGTGCTTTTGCTTTATATTTTTTTTAAACTGAGCAAATCGGAAACCTGTAAGAGTTTCCTCTGTAAGAGTGTCTTACTTTACAGGTAGCCACTGTAAGTATAGAAAGGGTTACTTCTGGAGCAAGAGCATTATAATAAATGTATTTGTAAGCAAAAGTTAGAACTGTTACACATACACAGATGGTCAGACAAGTATGCATGCGTCATGGTCTGGAGAGCAGTCATCTGCAAGGAGCTGTGGTCTGATCTTCATTAATGGAGTCTCTGTTGCAAGGTGCTTTTACCTGATAAGATGGCAGTAACATCTGAGTATATTCAGTGTTTACAGTAGGATAAGGGATTTATTTTATTTTTATTTGTTAAATTAGAATGTCATCAGGTTAATTGTGGGAAAAACAGCTTGTTGGCTTTAGCTCCTGTTAGAGCAAGATGAAAAATAAGCATACATACTTATCTATGTGGCTGTTTGAGTTAGTGACTTTTGGACATCTTTTGTTCTGGAGCTGCAGGAAGGAAGGGGATGGCATGGTGACTTGCCAGATTTAGCCAGTGCTGATGGCTAACTTAGAGGCCAAGGAGAGGACAAGCTAGCAATGATAGTAGCATTTTAGGTAAATGTTGCATTCAAAGGAGATGTATTTCCCTTTTTTCTATAGCGGAGCACAGATGAAGATGCCACTTTATCCTCTCCTTCAGCTGCTCTTGCTCTGTCCTCTCTTTAGTATGGGAATGTGACGCTGTGACTGTCAAAGAAGTATGCTCTTAGATTAGCATTGGAGCAATCCTGTCTGCACTGACTGACAGGATGTACAAACTCATGCGGTAGTTGATAAAAAGAAGTTAAACAGAGAAGGGGAAATAAAAATTTATGTGTTGTCTGAAGTGAGATGGAAGGGAATTAAGGAAACAGTGGCATCTAAAGGAATATCATGCATAATTAAATAAAAGGAACTATAGAACTACATTGTACCTATTTTTTTTTCCTTGTTTCATTGTACTTTTACTTACGATCCATATGAGAATCATGTTGGAACTGACAGTGTTGTTTTATAGATTATGTATGTGTTGTTTTGTTGTTTGTTTGTTTATTGGTTTATTTGTTTTTAAAGTTTCCCTTTCTTGCATATGCTTTCTGTGTCATTTATACCAGCTGGGGACCAGAAAGCAGCCAATGATTAGCATAATTTGAAAACATTTTCCAAATAATACGACATTGCGGATATGTTGCTGAAACATAAGGCCATCCACCCTTTACTACCTGTCTAATTTAATTACTTGGTGAATGATTTCTTCTGTCATATCCTCTGTGGGCATGTTGAGTAAGCAGGTTGTCTCTTCTGGTGCTCAGAGTTCTGAAAAATTTGGGAAGAGTATTTTTTTTAATGAACACGCAGTTCATAAGAGCTTGACTTCTGTGAGGTTCTAGAATGATAAACATGGTATGATGAATAGCCTCTGAATTACAGGAAACAATCCTGGTTTGTTCCCAGAGGGGAATAAGCACAGAACAGCTCTTCAACGGGATGTAAAAGGTGCAGCTGATCCTCACACCCCAAATTTGGATTGAGTCTACTTAGTAGATAGAATTCCCTTGCTTAATTTGTCTGCAACTGAGATGTTAAAACTTTCCTTTACAGATGTTCTTTTCATTACAATTGTTTGGCTTTTCACAAGCATTTTGATGTTTTATGTAATACTTAATAGCATCCTGCTGTATTTTTGTGGTGTCTTCTAACCCATGATGCGTATTAGGCCTTTGCTGAGTCACTGGTACGTCCGGATGGTGTAATATTGTTAAGTGTGATGTTAAATGAGGTTATCTTAACATTTCCAGGAGTGAAGGCTGTGTGAGTCTGTTCATTTATGTGACTAATGATAAGCTACAGTACTTTCACCAGTTTCTGGAACCACAAGAGATTGTGGGACAGTTACTCCATACATGCATTACATACTTTCTAACTGACATACTTTGGTTGGTTTCACTGGTCTAGAACCAGTTGCAGAGGCACTGTCTTAAGGCCTTTGGGTCTTGATGACCGTTTTGTTGGTCTGCTTTATTATTCGTAAAAATTTCCTTATCTCTGATGACACACCTAGCAAATATGTGAATTTTTAGGCAAATGCATGAATTTCCAGTTAATTAGTTTAGATGATTGCAGTAATCCTGTGGTCTTAAAATTTGTGAAATGAACCATTCCCACCTCCAGAGCTTTTGGTTTTTAAAACTGCGTTAAGTCAGGATGCTGTTGCTTATGTAGGAATTACAGTCAGGATGCTCATGGTGAAAGGTGCCTATAGGCATGTCTGCATGTCAAGCTTCTGCAGCACAGCTGTGTTGGAGTGTGGTATGACAAGCTTTGATTAGTGATCAACATCCTAATGTAAATGTTTTTATGCCAGCTTTTGCTCGTTTTCCTTATTTTGCTTGGCAGAAGGTTTAAGGGATGTGTGCATACAGGAGCCATCCAAGCAAAACTGTACCTTTGCCAGTGCAACTGCACCTGTGCTCAGAGATCTTTGTCATGGAAAATTATGTGGGAATGTACTGGTATAATTGTGCTAACAGTTCCTTCCAAATGATGTTGAGAGCACAAGTCTCACTGAGGGTATTAAGCCATATAGTCACCGAAAGTTATTCTTGTATGCTACCATGATGCTCTTAATGAGAAAGTTCTAACCTCCTTTTTATTCTAATATAAAGAAATACAAATAAAATAAAACAGGAAAACTTGTCATGGGCATTTTTAAACTTTTTCATCATGATGAAAAAAAATCAGGTAAAGAAAACTGAAAAGATGAAACAATCATTTATTAAAATAAAATTGCATAGGCTTAGGTCATTTTTACATGATTATATGTAAATGGAATCTATTTATAAAGGTGTTGGCCATCCAGTGGAAGCATATTATTTGAGGAGCTTTTTTCAAAATTCTCAACAAAAATGACTTGTATAACATTGATAGCCAAAGCATTATGATGTAGTTAAATGCATTTGCTAGATGCTTGGTATGTGCTGTTGTGTTTTTTTTTTGTTTTTTTTTTTAACAAGAAGGATTTTAAAAGTGAAAATACTTGTGTAATACTTGTGTTCAACTTCACAGACAGGGCTACCTACTTTTATCCAAGTTGGATGTTTCCCTTCTCTGTCTTCACCCTCTCCCTAAGTTAATGTATTATAATTTATGCTAGACTCCTGGTGTGTAATTTCTTTTTCTTTGCTGCCACTATGAACTGCTCAAGGGATTTGCTGATGTCATTAAAAAGGGAATATGCAGCTTGTATGAATTACGACATTGAAGTCATTCCAAGGCCATCTGCTAGCTGTAACCAAATGTAATTAATGTTGTGGGATATAAAATGTTTTGTACTGTACAAAATCTGATATGAAAATTGTAACCTCACTGTCTTTTAATTATATTCTCTAGATCAGAGAAGCACAAACAATAGAAAGAATAAGTGCTGAAAAAGTATTAAATCCATTCTAGCTTCTGTGCTGACTTGAATGGGGGTGCTCTTGGCTTGCCAAATTTTGTAGCTGCCTTTTTTCTGTGGCAGTAGTTCATGGAGATTTTATGACTGGTTAAATATGCCTGTGTGTGAGAATATATACAGTAAGACAAGAATATATGTACAAATATACATTTCGAAGTATATGTACTTGTATACGTGTACATGTGCGCATGTTTGTTGCAGAGTGAATGACAGTCCTCTGCCAAACTTCTAAATATTCTTGCCACAGGATTTAGCATGCTCTCAGCACACTGTTGCTGAGGATGGACAACTCCATAGGGAAGCTACTGAATAGTGAGAAAGCAAGATCCCGAGATGGGCATTTAGGTATTAGACCAAAAGCAGCAGTGACTTATGCTTATTCAGAATTTCATGACTTGTTTTTGTTTGTTCTGTTCCCCTCCGTATAGCTTAAGATTTGTCAGTGGAAGCAGAGATGGAACAGCAAGAGTATGGCAGTATCATCAGCAAGAATGGAAGAGTGTAGTCCTGGATATGGCTACTAAAATGACAGGGTAAAACAAACTATAACAAAGTACACTTCATATCATTGTTTACACACAAAACAAAATCTTCCATCATATTTAAAACTATCAATTTACTTCCATTTTGAGTCGGTTTCAGTACATGTTTTTTGTGTATTGAAAATGCCGTGGCCCTATCTGTTAAGTAACACAGTTGATTAGCCTCCTAAAGAAAACATTAATACACTGGTAGTTCCTAACTCTAGTGGTTGGGGAATACTTAGTATTTTATTTGTGAAATAAGAATGTCAAATAGAGTTCATCTCATGGAAAAAGGTTTTAGTAGA
>VXAL01018618.1:30365-40537 GCA_013399475.1 Chauna torquata
ATGTTTTTTTTTTTTTTTAAAAAAAAAATATATATATATGTGTATGTTCAAAACAACTGTTGGTTCCTGTCATCTCTCAGAAAAGCTGTAGTAGCATCTGCCATAATCAGTTTCCTCAGGTCATTAGTGTTCATTTTACGTCAAATGCAGTGCTATTTTATTTTTTGTGCTGTGGAATAGAGTTAAAATTGTAATGAATACTAAAGTTAAAACGAAGAAAAAGGAGCACAATATATGATATGAATGCAAATACGGACATGTTCAGCAGTTTGTAATGTCACGCAGCCACTGTTACAGGTAATAGACAGTTTCTTCTATGATTTCAATTACTATTCCAGTAAACAAATTCAGTGTTTTTTTTAAAAAAAAAGCCCATTAAGGCTTATTTTACTCACCTGAGGACAAATAACAGTATGCAGAAAGTTTATGAGAGATTTGACACTGATGCTTTTTGGAACAACCTTCCTTTGTAAACACATTTTTGGACTTCTTACTTCATTCCAAGGCCTGAGTTGCTTGGCAGAATTTCTTGTAATGTATAAATATGTATCCCAGAGCAATTCTTAACATTGTATTTTTCCCTGAGCTTTCATGTAAGAGATGAGATGTGTTGATTTGGTTCTCAGGTTCAGTTAGCGTATTGAGTTTTTCTTTTTGAGGTCCTCAAGTGGCTTCCGTAAGTGGACTTGTAATTGAATATGCACAGTAACAAAAAAACAGAGATGGAGAAATCCATTAGGCAGAATGCTTCTTTGCAGAGTTCTTTGTATTTCATATGATTACATTTTTAATAAGCTAGCTGTTGAAGTATGATTTGGCTTTATTTAGCAAGTTTTTGCTCATTACAGAGTTTACTCATGTTGATGATGAGAAAAATGTCTTGTAGGAAAAGACTTAATTGAACCGAATAGCTTGAAAGAAGGAGTTGTGGTATGATCGTTGATGTATGATCGTAGGATGTGAGGATGATTGTTTAAGAACAGAAGAGAAACTTGTGCTTTCTAAGGAAAGAAGACTATAAATCTTAGTGGTACTGTTTGCTGTTTCTGGTTTTTACCATTGCAGAAGCTATCCTTCATTCTCCTGCATTAGCCAGTAGTCACAGTGGTGGCAGCCATGCTCTCCCTAACTTCATAATGAGTTAGTGCTGTTTAAAGTTTCTGTGTGTAGTTACTGATCTATTTCTTCTTTAAATTATGAATTTCCTTAGAAACAATGTAGCATCTGGGGAGGACAAGGTGACTAAGCTGAAGGTTACTATGGTGGCTTGGGATAGATACGATGCCACTGTCATCACTGCAGTCAACAATTTCCTTCTCAAAGTGTGGAACTCATCCACAGGGCAGCTTCTTCATAGCTTATCTGTGAGTAAAGTTCAAGTGAATAATCCCAAATTGTTGTAAATGAACTCTGAAAATGATTTGAGGCTAAACTGCATCCTCCTTCCTCCCGGTAATGTTTTATCCTGAAGTATGCCATCTGTCTTGCACTTCTTGGGAGGAGTATGTATCATGGGGAAAGGAGCTGATGACCACAATGCTGCTAGACCCTGCTGATTGCTGGCTGACAAGGGAGCCTTTTGGAGGCCACTGCTTCTGCCCAGATTAGAGGGCTGCAGCTGTCCTTGCTGCTGATTTCTGCTTCCTCTCCCCTCTCCTCCATCTCACCTGTGTCTGAGGTACTTATAAAGTGGGCAGTATAATAATGCCAAGCCTCTGACAGAAGTGTCAGCTGAGTACAAACACAGTTCTAGTCTAAGATCTTGTAAACTGAGCCGTTTTAGATATCCTCATGCTAAATACTAGCATGTTTGGAGATATTATGTGGAGAAACATGACCTTTTTTATCCTACTTTCATTGCAGGGTCATGATGATGAAGTTTTTGTTCTGGAGGCCCATCCATTTGACCAAAGGATCGTACTTTCTGCGGGTCATGACGGAAATATTTTCATTTGGGATATAGACAAAGGAACAAAAATTCGCAATTACTTTAACATGGTAAGAATGATCAGGGAAGAGTTTTTTATTTTTACATTTGTGTAAAACTGGACTTGAGGCAAAAGCAGATTTCATTATATACTTACTGTGACCAGTGTTACAACAGCATTAGAGGAAAACTCCTATGTATTAAAAAGAAAACACTGTACTCTTCAGTAAGCAATACCAAAGTATGTTTTTATGTATTTAAGAGTAGCAGCAAGTCTTTCAGGGGATCTCTTACATCAGAATATTATTCATGTGTATGGTTATACCATGCAAAAGATGATAGTGATTCCCAAGGTAGAGCGATGAAAACCAGTAAGCCTGTGTGTTGTAACACAATGCTGTGGTCTGGGAAACGGTATGATTGGCTTTGTGCTGTATCTTTCTTAATATGCCCAGTGTCAGGTTTGTTGGTTTGATTCCAGTGCTGGGCAAATGCAGCTGCAGTGCTTCAGGATCTGAGCTAGCTTCCTGGCACTTGGGACTGTGAAACCTGCTGGTACGGAGCTTACATGTGTCTGAGTTCTTTCGTGTAGGCTTCATGCTGTATCTTCCATTAAATAAAATTTAGACTTCTAGGTAGTTGTTTAAGAACATACGTTGAAAGTTGCACTGAAATTTCAGGGCAAAGAAAAAATTTGACTTTATCGGTCGGTGACACTTTAATAATTAAGTGGAAAAATATAAGTCACTCTTGAGTGAGATGAGAATTTTCACAGAATTAGGATTTAATGTTTGATGGAACACAGGTGAAATTTTCTTAATAGTCCTTTTATAGAGAATGCATGATTGTGAAAGGGATGCTCTATGCTTGTATACAGATTGAGGGCCAAGGCCATGGAGCTGTTTTTGATTGCAAGTTCTCACCAGATGGACAGCATTTTGCTTGCACAGACTCTCATGGACATCTGCTACTATTTGGTTTTGGATGCAGTAAATATTATGAGAAGGTGGGTTGAATGAGTTTTAAACTCATCTGTGTCTTGACCTGATTTTCTTTTAGGAGTAGTTGTGTTACAGCTTATTCCCTCCGCCCGTCCCAGACTAAACAGTAATTAAATGATGGAACAGTTGCTGTTTATCTAAATCAAAAAGATTTAGACAAAAGGATCTCTAGACAAGGGAGCAAGGCATTAACTTCTATGTATTAACCTTCGTTGGCGTATTTTACTTTTGAATTTTTGGATCAGGCCTAGATAATAAACCACATTTGCGGTAGGAGTCTGTTCTCTGTCGTAACATTTCTTCTGCTGATCCTAAGTGTAGGAGTTGTGGTACGTGGGTATGGGAGCCATTCCAAAGCTGCAAGACAGCTGCAAATGGCCATTTATTTATTTACTAAATTGCTTTTCTTGCAGATTCCAGACCAGATGTTCTTCCATACAGACTACCGACCACTGATCCGTGATGCAAATAACTATGTGTTGGATGAACAGACTCAACAGGCTCCACATCTTATGCCTCCTCCATTTTTGGTGGATGTTGATGGAAATCCTCATCCCACAAGATTCCAGCGTCTGGTACCAGGGAGAGAAAATTGCAAGGATGAACAACTTATCCCTCAGCTGGGATATGTAGCTAATGGTATGCCATCTAAAATTCATGCATAATACATGTATTGCACAGTATTGAGTACTAGTTCAGAAGGATGGTACTATAAGGACTTGTTTATTTCAGTTGTCTTCTAAAACAAGCAGTTTAAAATCAGTCTTAGAGGTAGAGGAAGAAATGGGATGGCTTTACTGTATAAAGGAAGCGTATGGAATTGACTGGAGGCAAGATGAGGAGACTGCAGTACTCCAAAATCTGTGCACTTTTACGTACATATATGGCAGCATGCTTAAAGAATTGTCCCATTCATCTTGGTATAACTATGTATGTGAAGAAGGAAGCAGGAGGATATGAAAGACCTTGAAAAACCTGCTTTTGTTTTTCAAAACTTTTTTTTTTCTTGTAGATATCAACTTTTCCAAAGTGCTGATCTCTAGTAGAGATCTTCCATTGTTACCTACTGAAGCATAATTTTTTGTGCTGTATTTAAGTGCTTGAGTTTATATTTCACATGTAGTCTGTAATTTTAGATTTTTATTGTAACTTCTCTTTTAAACTTTGTCTCTATTTATTACATGAGAGAAGAAGGATAGCTTGTGATCAGATGTTGTGCAGATAACTGCACAACTTAAATTTGATTGTTTCTATGGTGTTTATAAATCAGAAATTAATCATTTTGTAAGCAGTCATGGCTTTGTTCTTGTCAAGGTGATGGTGAAGTAGTTGAACAAGTCATTGGGCAGCAAACTAATGACCAAGATGAGAGTATCCTTGATGGGATGATCAGAGAGCTACAAAGGGAGCAGGATCTGAGACTAATTAATGAAGGAGAAACTCTTCCAAACCCTCCACTCAATAGATCCCACTCTGTTAATGGAGGTAAGCGTCCCCTCTTTACATGTGATTTCTTTTAGTAAAGCACAGTAAGGTACTAATCAAAATGTGTTCAAGTTAGTGTGTGTTCTGGGACTATGTCTTTCTCCCTTGTTCTTGTGCATATTGTTAACTTGTGTGAAGCACTTGGGCATCCTGCTAATGATGTCAGAGGAATTAAAAGTTTAAGGTGCAGCTAATCACCTTACTAACTGGGCTGTGTCTGATTATTTAAAACTGTTAGAACGTAATTAATTCTATTATGAACCTTTTCTGAAAATAAATTTGAAGTTCACTGTATTGTCTTGATGTCACTTAATCACTATGGAGATGGTACTTTCTAACTGAATAATGTCAAGTTAACAATATATAATTAGAGAATGTCAATGGAATACAATGTTGTGACAGACTAATGGCTTCCTTGTGCAGCATAAATGCTAAAGCTGAGCACCAGTGTTTATAAAATAAACATGTCTGCTCTGTCTTAGTGTTTCCTTAGAAAGCTTGAGATTATTCTTGTGATAAGTGTTCTGCTGCTGTGACTTCATTTTTAATATGCAAAGTGTTTAAAAATTTAGAACAAACTCAATCAGATATGAACAGCTGACTGTGAAGCAGCTGATTGAGTGCAGTTGTTGTAACAGAGCAGATGCTGTGGACTTGTGCTGCACGTCATCCTGAGCTATTAAAAAATTTACATCTGCTAATAAACTAGTTTTAGGTTAAATGACTGATTACACTTTTGAATTAGGTTTTCCTGGTAAAGCTCATTAGGATTGCTAGAATTAATTAAATTTAAGAAGGAAAAAATATGAGTGAAAAATGCTGAAAATACAATTTTGCTTTGATCTAAATGGGTGTTGTCAAGAAAGCGGCCTGGCAGCTAGCTTCAATTCACAAGTCTTTTCTGCTTCTTATGACAGGTTGAAGTGTTGTGCAATTGTATTGGTATAATAAATACAAATGCCCCGGTATTTGTGTGAGAGGGAATTTCCAGATATGAATAGTATAGAAATGAATGTAGTTACCTTCCAGAGCTTGCACTGATCAGTGGCTTTGCCACATGAACTGCCCCATTTGTGTGTGTTAATTAGTGTGTATGATGCATCTGATATTTTAATAGCTGAATATTTTTATATAGGTTTGCACAACTGTGAATTCAATATTTTCATGCTGTTAACTGTATTTAAGCATGTAGAAATTGTGTCTCAATAACAAGATAAATTAAGGCAGCAGTAGCAGTGATTCTGATATTATCAGCTTTTTTGTCTCATTTTGCTACCTGAAGTTTCATTCTGTTTTCTTCTGAGTATATAGCACTGTGCTGTGCCACCTGATGGAAAGCGCAGAGCAGCAGTGCCTGTGGCACAGTAGATAAGCATTACAAATACAGAACAAGTGGAGGTACAAGAGAAATGTTAAACCTTGCAGCAGTTTGTTATTTTAGGTGACAAATGTCCTCTTTTCCTCTACCGTAGAATTCAAGATTCATGATTTCAGAGCCTTTAAACAGTTGACAGGACTTTGATTTGAGTCACTCAAGTGCCTTTAAAATTTTTTTCATAGCTTATGTTCTCTGCTTGCTGCAGACATCTCAATATCATTGCAGCTTGCAATATCTTAACAGTAGCATATGCATCTCCAGTACTCCAAGGCCAATAAGTAAAAACCTTCATCTGAAGCAAAAGACAAAGCCACTTGACATAGAATAAATGTTATTTATTGCCAAAAGGAAACTCTTTGCAGTCCTTAAGCTTTAAATTCCAGATGTTATTGGTGGGTCAAAGAAGTGAAGAAAAATCTTTCTTCCTCAGCTCTTCGAAGTCCAGGTTTGGATATTGCATCTCCACCAAACGTTGGTCTCCGGAGAAGTGGTCAGATTGAAGGGGTCCGGCAAATGCATCACAATGCTCCCCGAAGTCAAATGGCAACAGAGAGAGATCTCATGGCATGGAGCAGAAGAGTAGTGGTGAATGAGCTTCCTCCAGGCATCAGCAAGTAAGATGCCGAGTGAGATAGGAAAAGAAGATTAAATTGTATAATGTTTAGTGATTCTTCCATTCACCTATTGTAGTTTTAAAAAATGATTTTTCAGAAATAGGTTTGCTTTTTTTTTTTTGGTTTGTTTGGAAATTCAGATAGGATTAGAGTCGTGTCTTCTACTGAAGGGTTAAGAATAATAACTCCTTATCTTCTCAATTAAATCTTTCTTCAATGGTTCAAAAAACATATTTTTCCTTTTTAATGTGGGACTTTTGATTCTTCTGTCTTCCCGAAGTTTTATTTAAAACAACAAAAGCAAAACACTATTTTTAATACATTTCAGTTTCCTTCGGGTGAAGTATGTGTGAATGCTCTTAGGTGGACCTGTGCACAGATTTCTTATAGCAAGGGGACCAGAAGTATTTTAATGTATATATTAGAGAGACACTGAAGTTGTATGATGATTTAGTGAATAAAATGGATGTTTCCTGTGTATAATTANCTGAGCACTTGGCTGGAAAAAAAAAACAATAATGAAATTCTATTCTCTTGAATGATTTAGAAGATCAATACTGCTAACTGTTTCTCTGGCTCTCTTACTTTGCTCTGTAGCTGTAACTTGTCTGTTTTTGCACTGTAATGTGCAAATAACAATGGCAAATCTGTATCCGTAAGGCTTCAGTTGTAGGATGATGCTGGGAAAGGAAAAGAGCAGCATCATGGTCAATGATCAGTTTCACTTGTGGAAATTAGGAGAAGGATTAGAGGTGCCACACTTTGAGTGGCTAGCTTTTAACTTATCCAGAGGCTGCAAGGTTTGTTTTTTTTTTTTTTTTGAAGAAAAATTATATTTCTTCTTAACTTTGTTATTAAGAAGGACTGCTACTTAAAAAACTAGTATTGTTATTGAACAAAAAAACCCAAACCACTTGCCTGCACACTGAAATGAACAACCACAAGTCAGTAAAAGTTGTCGTTTCAATTCTGATTCTAGATTTTCTAGTTACCATTTGTAGATGGGATGCAATGTACAGCCACTTTAATAAGGCATCTTTTAACTCCATAATTCATTATTAAATATATAATCTTTTTCTTTTTGTCCCTCCTGTCCTGTGAAAAAAGAATGATTATCAACCAGGAAGTGGAAGGTCTTTGAGAAGAAACCAACGCAAACGCCAGCATGCCTACCAAACACGCTCCACAATAGAACACAGTCAGCAAGGAGCAAGTCAAAATGCACGTGCACGGGAAGAATCAGACAGCTCCTCAGAGGTCTGATACATCAAATGATTCTTTCAATATGTTTCCTGTTCACAAATTTTGTGGTTTGATAACAAGTGTGCTGAGAGCTCTGTTACTGTCAGGGCTCTGAGTTTCTCTACCCAGGAAGAAACACTCAAATCATTGAGTCTTTTGGGGTGTTACTGTAGCATGTTGATCTCAGAGAGAGAAGGATCATTCACCTCAATGCCAGTACAATATTCAAAAATAGCTTAAAACAGGTTGTGTATTTTTGGAAGTCTGAAACGTTTTCAAGTAAATTTCACTGGGTTGGGTTAAACCACTTACTATTTTGGCATTCACAAATAGTAGAGTTCATATTGCACATATATTCTAGGTCACATTCAGTACTTCGATTTCATCTGCATCTGTAGACTGCTGTCGAAAGAGATCGAGTGTTGGTATTAATCATTGATATTGCAAGGGAAGAACTTGAAATATGCCAGATTAAATGTAACTTGTTCTCATTATGGAAACATGCAAAGTAAAAAGAGACTGGACGTTGTCACTTTGTAAATGCATTGAACATACAGAATAGCTATAAAGCTGGTCACTTGACACTAAAATTTATTAATCAAACACAAATAAGAACTCATTCTATGGTGCTAAAAGTGTTAAAATTCACATCTCTTTCTATAGGAATTATATAAGCATGTAGTATAATATTAAGATACAGAAAGAAATTGTGGAGTTATTTAAAGTTAAACCAGCCCTTAAATATAAAGCTTTCCCCAAGTGAGACAAACCATATAACTTGTTATACATGATAAACTTTGCCCAACAGTGAAACCTTTTGTTTTTCAATACAGGAAGATGAGACAGCTGGCACAAGTGATGCATCTGTGGATGATCCTGTGGCAGCATGGCAAAGTGAAAGTAGTTCCAGGTAGATTTAGTATTCTCGTAATTGTTACATTAGGTGATTATATAATTTAAGTAAGACATTTGATATTGTGATACTATGACTGCAAGTTCAGGAAGAACTGTTACTGGCAGACCTCATAAACATACAAATTTGTTACACCCTGTGACAGATTGAAGCAAACTGTTTAGTACTCTTAAGTAGTTTAAAATGGTAACAAACAAAATTTGTGGAGTCTTATGAACAAATATTTCTATCTATTTGAGTGACTAAGTAATTGTGGAAGTTTTGGTAACAGTACTTAAATACAGTGTGAAAAAGTCTTACTTTTTGAAGACTGACTCTTTTTCCAATACTGCCTGAAGCATCTCCTTCTTATCTTCCAAAATGAAGAAAAATTTTGAAAGACCATTTGTATGAAAATGTCTTTTTACACTAAGAACTGCTTGAAAAATTGATTCCAGTTAGTGATAGAAATATTGATAGAAATGCATACATATCTTCTGTTCATGTTTCAGTAGGTCTTAATTTTTCTGTTGTCAATATGTATTTATGTACAAGTTCTACAGGCTCTTTTCTTAATGCTGTGCTTTTATGGCTGGAAGGGATGTGAGCTAATTTAAATATTGTTTGTGTTATTTGGGTATTAAAGAAGTTGGAAGTATATTTTTAAGAGTGCACTAGTTTTCTAATTTTTATGCATTCTATGCAGTTAAGTCAGTTCTTATAAAGTCAGTCTATGAATGAGTGAGATATTTAGTATGAAAATAGGTATCAGCCATGATCCTAATTTTAACAAGAATATGCAATTGATAAAATAATCTGCTGAAATATAGAAATTTCGTAGCACTTAGGTATTCTTTAAATTCAAATGAGAATGAAATTTTGCCCTAATCATGACGTATGTTTCACATAACCAGAAAAGCAGCTTGAAGGGTTGGACCTTTCATTCCATTGTGTGAAAACTGAAGTGCTGTTTTCTTTCTTACAACTTTATATTATCTACAGTGATTCATCAAGTGAATATTCTGACTGGACAGCAGATGCTGGAATTAATCTCCAGCCTCCAAAGAGACAAACCAGGCAGGCAGCTCGCAAAATCTGTACTAGTTCTGAAGATGAAAATATGAAAGGAACAAAAGGAGTGGAACAAAAACGAAGGAAACTTAAACAGCCTAGAAAAAAGGTTGGCATTTTTAATTTTAATTTTTGAGGGTCATAAATATACATTTTTTTTTTTTTAAGTGGTTGTATTTTTCCTAATAATTGTTAAAGAAGGCATATGTTTCTTTCTTTAGAAATATTCTATAATCTCTTTATTTTTGAACATTTTAATCTCCTGTTATATTGATAATGTATATTTCTTACCATCTACAATTTACCTAAAATTTTTGGAAGGTTTACATTCCAGCATTTGTTTTGCCCTTATGTCTAGGTACCTTTATCCTGTGCTGTGTTATCAGTTGTTCATGTACTCTTCCATAGTAATTGCAACTTGTACTCTAAATTTAATGTAATATATTTAAGAAACCAAGCGGACTGCTTTCGATGGAAGATGAACCCAGTGAAGAATGGCTTGCCCCCCAGTGTATCTTGGATACTATACCCCGCCGCTCACCTTTTGTCCCACAAATGGGAG
>VXAL01018619.1:4049-61121 GCA_013399475.1 Chauna torquata
TTAAGGCTGATAGATGATCAAGGTGTAGAAGGAGCACTCAGAGAAAATAAGCCCACAGCAGAGACTTAATCTTCATTTTCACTTCTGTTCTTTACCCAACATAATTAGATGATGGAAGTCTTTACAATATGATGACATAAATTTTGAAAGCTTACAGAGCTTTCAATAGCAGATCAAGCAAATTAATGGAAGAAGAACTTACTGAGGACTAAATGCAAAGATGTTGTCTCTGTCTCAAAAATTGTCTGAGCTACACTTCACAGGATGCTGAGAGAGCACACAGCGATGCGTTACATACTTTTCTTACATGTTTCCTGGAGTATCCTCTTATAACTTTGTTTTCCTCTCCTTTTCCTGAGAGCACTGTGAAGCTTTACTAAGTGACTCAGCTACAGCAGGATCTCAGAATACTGCAACAGAGTCAGGGTTTGAAGTGTGATATTCAGCATGTGACAGTGTAGCGCATACTCTTCTCACAAGCATGTATTACAGGGATGCTACAGTACTGCCAATGTGGGAGTAAGTTTTGTGGTGCAGAGAGCGGTGCAATAAGATAGTAGCTACAGTGGAGAGACANCAAAAAAAAAAAAAAACCAACAAAAAAACAAGAGGGTTTTGCTGGCTACGGACCCCAGGCTGGATAGACCTCTGGTCTGGCCATTATTACCTTCTTCTGTACCTGCAAGTAGGACAGGCACAGTGCTTACCTTTCACAGGTACAGTTCCTGCTTGTTACCAGTGGGAAGAGAAGGGTTGCTGACTGCCAAGGGGCTGGATTGCACAACACCTAGCCATGTATGTGGAAAAGCTACAATTTCTCCTTATCTTCTCTTCAAACTGGGTTGAGGCAGTGCTGCATATGGTCTAACTGAGCTTCAAAAAGTGACGTTAGTCTAGCTTATTGATTAATTAGTGGAAAAGTCTGGTATAAAACTTGACGTTCTCCTTTTCTGACAGTGTTTCATGTTATGTTGTCTTGATCCAGTATTGATGAAAGTCTTTTGTGGTTAGAAGCAGAAGAAAAAAGAAAGATTGGTGCTATAGGAAAAGGCCCTTGGTTGTCCAATTTCAACAAGCAGAAAGTGACTCTTGGACCACCAGCAAATCTTGCCAACTCTTGACAATTAATTTAATGTGGAAGTTACAGGGAGTTTTCTATGAAGGTTTAAGCTAAGATCAACTGATTGATTTTTTTTCCTTGTTAATTTTGAAGCGAGCAAGTTACAGAATTGAAATGTTCAGCTTCTGGATCATGAGACTTTTGTAGCTGACCATTTGCTGTTTGCTACAAAATATTTTTAGAATTTTGAAAAACTGGAATAAAAAAACCTGAGGTAATAGCTGATATTTGCTGAACCCAAAAAGTCAGAAGGATCATGATACCCCGCTTTTACGGTCTGTATTCGTACTGAAAAACAAGATCAAGTGAGCTTTTGCCCTTCTGCTCCTTCTGCTCTTGCAAACTTTTCCCTATTAATATTACAATTTTTCCCCAATTTTGTGCCAGTCTAACATAATTGATTTCAGTGGCATTATATCAATCTTATGTCAATGTAAATGCTTACAAATTCTAAAACACATTTTCAAAGATATTCTTAATCACCTTTTATAATTACCTTACTATTGGGAGTTGGCAATATTTGAAAAGTTAATACTAAATTTAATATTAGGCAGGCCTTTTTTTAGGTTTTATTATGTGCCTATAGTATCACAAACTGAAGGCTGTGAATTGCAAATGAAACTCTGCTGTTGGGCTTTTTCCTAGTGTTTTCCTTGGTTATTGTACTGAGGGGACTAAATGACTAAATGTTAGTCTGTTCATTTGATAGCTGCCCTCTGGTAATTGAGCTGCATAAGCAAGAAACAACTGCTATGAGCAAATTACTGGGAATGGTTCTTTAGTTAAGTGCTTATATGTATCCAAGACTGAAGGTGAGATTTTAAGACCTATTTAATTTGTTCAGGATATCTGACCCTATGAAATATGTGGTGGAAATTCTTAACTCACAGTGCTTCAATGCTTAATCCAATATAAGTGTCCTGCATCCCCTACCAATGTAAGGAAATAATATTATTCTCCGTGTTGCAAAAAGTGTATTGAAGTGCAGAAAGACTTAAGGCACAAACCCTCAAAGTTATTTAGACATCCATGCAGGGCAGGGAACTTCTGGCTTTGTACAGATCATGTTGGCCTAGGTTTGTAGCAGGGTCACTGACCAGTGAGCCTGTAGTTGTATTTCTTGCTTCATTCAAGTTCATACTTGAGGTTCACTGATGCATGTCTGCAGCTCAGTAAGTGGCTTTAGGCCAGTCAATTCTTATTCACTTACTGGTAATTTCTTTCTAAAATCCTTGTCCTATATTGTCTTCTACACCTCAGTAACTGCAAATTGAGAAAAAAAAATTGTCTCTACTAAAACTATTCTTTCAACTCAGCTGTTAGTTGCTGTCTCATTTATGCTCAGGTTACTGTCTGAGTGATCATTGACAGACCATTTCAATGCAGTGTCAAATAGATTAATATAAATCAATGCCAAGGGGTGTGCAGTGTAACCTGTCTCAGCACAGAAATGGACAATGAACTGTTCATGAAATCAGTTCTGGTGAATGCGGTTAGAGAAACTATTCTTATTTCTTGGCTATGGCTGTCTGCAGGTATTCCTGTTACTATACTCAGTCTCCAAAAATGTAAATGGGAGGGAACCCAAGCATATGGGAGGCTGGCTTCCCTCTGTCATGGGTGCCTGGTGGCTTCCAGGCATGGTCAGAGGGGCACCATATTAGTTGCTAGTGTGGATGGATGCCAAGCTGGTTGGTAAATGTGGAGTAAACTTGGATGTAATTGCGTTATAAAATTAAACATTCACTTTACTAAGTTAGTATGAATAGTGATAAGAGTTTGAGCTGGAGGTCATCAGTGACAGAACTATTCACCTATGCTAAACATAAGTATAAATTATGTATTTTCAAATTAATATTTAATAAATGTCACTATTAAATATGAAATTCAAAACCTTAGCTAAGGAAACAGTAATTTCGTCATCTTCAGACCAATTTGAAGGGAGTACTTTATGAATATTTGCTATGTAGTGAAATTTCACAAAACAAGTTTTTTAGCAACCATGGACTTGGTACTGAATTTAAATCAATCTAAATACCTCAGGAAGTAGGGCTCCTATCCAAAGCAGTTTATAATTCCAAAGTTCCCTGCTTGGAAGCGAGATGGTTTCTGTTTAAATTATATACAGATAGCTGATCCTCTATTTATTTGTATTTTAAAAATAAATTATATGAGTTAGGCTGTGGTCTTGATTGACCAAATAATTTTGCTAATGCTATCAGAAACGTAAAGGAACAAAACAAATACTAATGTTAGATGCATATTGCAATCTTCATTGTGTACCTGAAATTTTTAGCAAGAAAACTTACTATTTTCTGTATTAATTTCCTTGAATTTGGAAAGAATAAACAGGGAAAAAAACTCTGTTTCAAATTCAACACAGAACATTGGGATTTATCAGTGGAGATTAAAACATCTTAAAATCACTTCAGAGATCTGTGCGTTTTCAGCTAAGAGCATAGTACCATGCTAGATTTCATTCTCTGTCAGCTGATATTACAGAGGTGAGGGACAGATGATTTCACAGAGATGATGAGATTTCTGAGGTTTTTACTCAGCTTCAGATTCTGGAAAGGAGTATGATTTGATGAATCATTCTACCCATTCATCTCTGGTGTTTTTGTGTATTTCTCTCAGACTTGCCTCACCTCCTGGCTAGCTGCTGTTTCCAGTTCCTATATGTTTGTTCATCTTTCCTGCTCCTGCTTCCAAGTTTTTCATCTAAGTTTCAGTTCTATCTAGATTAAAATCCAAGTCTCCACATTTACCTTCTTTCCACTGGCTCCTCCTTCCACATCACTGGGCAGTCCTTGTCAAGGTATACCCATGCCACCTCAGGCAATCTTGGACACCTCCTGCCCCCAAATACTCTACCAGTATTTGGCTTAGTACTGAGCAAACAGAGGGAGGTCTTGCCTGTTGCTGAATATTTTGTACTTTTAAAATATATTATGTATTTGATGTCTTGTTCCATAAGGAGTTTAACAGATGGCTGAAATTGCATCAGGGGAATATACAGATATTAAATGGGTCTAAATATGGTACAATGACTTGGGATTCCTTTAAAGTTCCCTGTAGCTCAAAGTCAAAAAACACCAAACCAAAACAGCAACAACAGCAACAAAAAAACCCCTCTGTTGTTTGAGATTTTTGTGTTTGGGTCACAAGATGTTATTCATAATCTTGCAAGTCATTTTTCTGATTGCACAAACCAATCTTTAGTCCTGGAAAAGATCTACCATGTGTGCTCTTATTGCAGTTTTGTAGGAAGAAAACTCCCCTTGCTAAAAGCCACTTTTCTCCATTCCTTATCTACCAAGAACCACTTCTCGAGATGGATATTGGCTCTTTGCCGAACAACTACAATCTCAGTACAGCTTGCTGTGTTGCCTTATCACTGATCTGTTTCTCAGCAGAAGCCTTACTTACAGTTTCTTGACATCCACAACCACACAATCAAAGTAAAAGAGAGATGAAGCAGTTACAATCCGATGGCATTACTTGGAGAGAACAGTTTGGTAATGACCAGAACACATTTCTGCTGTCTGGCTCCACTTCAGTCAGGTACTCCAGAGTGTGTCCCTCTTTTATGCAAAATGTCTCCCTGACATTGTGGTGGTTTTACCCAGCTAAACAGGCGACCTCCACCACAACCGCTTGCTCACTCCCCCTCCTCAAAGAAACGGGAGAAAATACGATGGACCAGGGCTTAAGGGTTGAGATAAGGACGAGCAAGTTACTCACTAATTATCGTCATGGGCAAAACAGAATCAACATAGGGAGATTAGTATAATTTATTACTATAACTAGCAAACTAGAGCAGTGAGAAACTAAAAGCAAACTACAAACACCTTCCCCCCATCCACCCTCTTCTACCTCCTCCCCCCGAGTGGCGCAGGGGAACGGGGAATGGGGGTTGCGGTCAGTCCATGTCGCTTCGTCTCCGCCGCTCCTTCATGGTCACTCTCTGCCCCTGCTCCAACGTGGGGTCCCTCCCACGGGATGCCGTCCTTCCCGAACGGATCCTGCGTGGGCTTCCCACAGGCTGCAGCTCTTCAAGAGCTGCTCCAATATGGGTCCGTACCACGGGGTCCATCCTTCAGGAGCAAACTGCTCCAGCATGGGTCCCCCACGGGTGGCAGCTCCCACCGGATCACCTGCTCCTGCGTGGGCTCCTCTCCACGGGCTACAGGTCCGGCCCGGAGCCTGCTCCTGCGGGGGCTCTCCATGGGCTGCAGCCTCCTTCAGGCCAGATCCACCTGCTCCACCGTGGGCTCCTCCACGGGCTGCAGCGTGGAGATCTGCTCCATGTGGTACCCCATGGGCTGCAGGGGGACAGCCTGCTCCACCATGGTCCTCACCACAGGCCGCAGGGGAACTTCTGCTCCGGCGCCTGGAGCACCTCCTGCCCTCCTTCTTCACTGACCTTGGTGCCTGCAGGGCTGTTCCTCACTCCTCTCACTCCCAGCTGCTGTTGCGCAGCAGTTTTTTCCCTTTCTTAAATCTGCTCTCACAGAGGTGCAAACAACACTGCTCATTGGTTCAGCTCTGGCCAGCGGTGCGTCCCTTTTAGAGCCGGCTGGAGCTGGCTCTTATCTGACATGGGGCAGCTTCTGGAATCTTCTCACAGAAGCCACCCCTGTGGCCCCCCTGCTACCAAACCTTTACCACGTAAACCCAATACAGACATAAGCTGTGTGCTTAGAGTGCTTTGCTAGTGTTGGGCCCAAAGGGTGGCAGAGTTGAATGGATCAGCACAGGTGTGATAGCAGGATACTCAGTTACAGGTACAGAGGTCCAAAGTCTAGAGCCCGTTTCTTGAAGTTTTTCCACACAGTTAAGCTTGTGAAGTGTCTTATTGACTGCTCTGAAACTGCTAGGCATGCTTACTGCTCCTAGGCTGAGATTATTCCTTTTGTCTTTTTAGCAAGGGCTTTGCTTCTGGACAGTGTTTGAAAGCCCAAATGCGGGAGGCAATACCCAGCTTTATCCTTGGGAAAATGTTGTGTTATGGATTTCATTTTTTTTGTTTGTTTTATCTTTATGAGGAACTACAAAAGTTAAAGAAACCGATTTTCTTGTGCTGACCTTTGTTATGGAGTTGCATAAACCATCCATCATGTAAATTCCAAATATATTATGCTAAGTGTTTCAGGCTAATTGACAATGTTCCATTAATTTCCATTGCTGAAAGGGATCTGGAACTTTTCTAATGCCGTTATTTCTCCTTCCAACTCATGCATCACAACATCCCTCTTAGTGCTAATATTAGTCAATTCTCTTCCAATTTTAAGAAACATATATCACACAGTAGTAATCTATCATGTGCTTAGCTACCTGCCTACACTGGGGAATCTGGTTTAGTCTGCTCACAGCATGATCTTGTATTATTTCTTCCATTACCCTACACTGGTCTGTTCTCATTTTTGTGTTCTTGAAATTTTGCTTTACCTGAAAATCACCAGCGGATGAAACAGTGTGCTCCTGAAAGGAAAGTTACAGAGAAACTGCCTTGACATTTGGAAAGTAGATCCCAAGAACTATAGCAAGAAGACAGCTCCTCAAGAATGATAAATAGCCATAAAGGAGATCTTTGGTTTGTGTTTTTTTTGTTTTGTTTTGTTTTTTTTTGGTACTAACATTGGAAAGGATTCTGATTTGATGAAGACCAAGTTAGAAATATGCACTATTTCAATGTTGTTTTTTATTTTTTTGTACCAGTCCAGTCATCTGCCACAGTTTTTGCAGATTTGTAAGTTGGTGCAATATCAACCATTTGAAATAGGGTGAGAAATGTTGATTAAGATCATATAGCATTCAGATTGGCTAGAGAGTCTCCAAAGCAATTAAACTTGTGACACTATTGTTGAGGAGATTTTTATTAATAGCAGTTTGTTAATAGAGGCCATGTATGTGTTGTTATTGTTTAAAGTCCTGGCAGATCCCTGTCAAGCTGAAGATTTGGGAAAAATCAAAGTATACTTGCAAATATTTTATTCTGCTAAATTTGCTTCTTTTTTGTTTTGTCCCTGAGATGCTAACAAAGAGCACAACATAAGTAGCAGATCCTGGTTTTTCTATCCCTAACCCTGCTAAATCACACCTTACCCTACAGTGGTAACATTGAATTTAGGTGAAATCACTTACAGAATTGTATAGTACTGTCAGTAAGCATGGTAAAAATGGAGTCAAGAAGCAACTTATTAGCAGGAGTAATAGAAGTTTGGAGTTTATTCTACAGAACAAATAATGTATATCTCTGAAATATTCATTACCTTAGGCTCTTTGGACCAAAGTCTACAGCTTTAATCTAACTCTATCACTAAATAATAAGTAAAGATTGCACAGGTTCTTTCTTTGCATGGGGTACAAATGTCTCAATGTACCTATGGTTTTCGCTGTAAAAGAGGAGTAATTCCTTTTCTGAGAATAAATGGACAAGTTTTTGAACTTCAAATTAGGACTGTAGAACTATTATGTTGGGCAGTGCTTTACTTCACAGTCACAGAGCTGCCAGCAGTGTAGAGGTGAGGTACCTAAGGTGACCAAGACAACATTTTTTTTTTAAACGTATTCATCACCCAAAAATTAACTATTAAATGAAGGTGTTCACAGGCAACTGTGAAAGTGTTTGAGTTCTTTAATGATACTTTCCAAAGACATTCTTGTTATATGCTTAGACTTTCAAAATGGCATAGAGTTTGTGGAACTTCATAGAATCATAGAAAGGTTCGGTTTGGAAGGGACCTTAAAGATCATCCATTTCCAACCCCCCTGCCGTAGGCAGGGACACCTACCACTAGACCAGCCTGCCCAAAGCCTCATCCAAGCCGGCCCATCACTTCCAGGGATGGGGCATCCGCAACTTCTCTAGGCAACCTGTTCCGGTGCCTCACCACTCTCACAGTAAAGAGTTTCATCCTTATATCTAACCTGAATCTGCCCACTTTTAATTTAAAGCCATTACCCCTCCTCCTGTCGCTGCACTCCCTGATAAAGGGTTCTTCACTATCTTTCCTGCAGGCCCCCTTTGGATATTGGAAGGCTGCTGTATGCTGTATGGTCTCCCCAGAGCCTTTCTCTTCTTTAGGCTGAACAACCCCAGCTCTCAGCCTGTCTTCATAGGAGAGGTTCTCCAGCCCTCTGACCATCTTTATGGCCCTCCTCTGGACCTGCTCTAACAGCTCCATGCCCTTCTTGTGCTGGGGGCCCCAGAGCTGAACACAGTACTCCAGGTGGGGTCTCATGAGAGCAGAGTAGAGGGAGAAAATCACCTCCCTTGATCTGCTAGCTACACTTTTATTTTAATGCAGCCCAGGATAAAAATTACTTCAGATAAACAAACTGAAAAGAGTATTTTGCAGCTTCTTCATTTTGCAGAAGGAGGCTCTGGGAAAAGATAAAGCAAACATTACTGGCAGAGCTTTTGTACTCTTTCTCTACAGAAACCTAAAAAAAAAAAAAAAAAAGAAAACCAAACCAAAAACAACTTAAGTGACTGAGTCATATTCAGTAGATTAGAAAGATAATTTATTCTCTGTTGTAGTCAAGTGGTGGACCTGTTTCAACAGGTACTGCAGTAGGCTTGTAGGCTGGGTCAGAGCCAGACTCAAATATCCTGATTTGAAGTGTGTTCATCAGTAGTTTTGCTCTTTGGCAGCACTTGGGAGTTCAAGTATTCCTCTCTGCTGCAAGGATTTTCTGGTGCAAAATTTCTAACTTACTGCGGATACTTAAGTATTATGTTGCGATCAGTGAAAATGGTGAATTCTAGGTTCAGGTGGCAAGGAATCACTCCTAAAGTTAGTGGACTCTACCGGCTTAATCTTTTTATCTGGGTACTGGTGAACTCCAGAAAATTACCTGCATACGTACCAATTCAATGTGAAATAAGAATACAGCATTAAGTGGGGAAAACCAAGGTTCATCTATATGTGTAATATAATAAATATACATGTATACATATGTGTCTGTGTAACATAATGTATGCATAATAGGAACAAGAAAAAACTGTGCACAACAGATAGCCTGGCCGGAGTCCCCACCTCATGATACGAACATCAAATATCCCTGAAACATTGTATGGTTTTCCTAGTCCATTCAGTTTGGTACTAGTCTGAGAGCCAAGGGCACTGCTGACCTTGATGCTCCAACAGAGGTGTAAGTGATCTTGGGCCCTACCTTGAATTACGGTAATAAAGTATCTCAGCAAGAAGCTGCTGAGCCACAGTGTCCAGTTCACTGCTTCTTAAAAATAACTTATCATTTTATAGACCTTTCAGCAGGGGGGATCCACCATCCCAGCAGAATCTGCACAAGAGTCCTTACTTCATGGTGTAGATCTTTTCCCCCTATTCACCTTCAATTTAGACACATTACCTCATGGATTCAGGGTATGAGTCATCATGTGCATCTGGCACAATTTATTTTTAGGACAATAAAGCAACTAAAGCATCTGCTGAACCTTTCCTTGAGCCCTACGCAGAGCCTTTTCTGCAGTTCAGAATCTGCTGCTACGTATTAAATTTCAATCCCTAAACCACATGCAGAGTCATGTCTTTACAAATATGCAGACACTGCCCAATATTCTTGGTAATTATTGTTGCACTTCCGAGTCAAGGTGTTAGTTTCATGCAACCATGTATATATTACAAAACATTTGAGCGGGAGTTACTGACTGAAAGCATGTAGCGGAACTTCAAAGGTATGCAGTCATAGTCTCCCTTCTGGAAAACAGTTCAACCTTTCAAAGTTTCACAGCACATTTGAAATCTGGCATTTTGTCCTATTTCTGTGCTTGACGCTTAACATGCCCTATTAAGTTTGGAATAAACTCTAAAATATAAATGTAGCATCATTCGCTTTTTATTTTATGCCGGAAAGAAAAGAATAAGTGTGGTTAAGTATTCTACAGTTTTCACTATGCTCATTCTCCTGTAAGTGTTTCAGAACATATGTGTGTAAATTATTCAGGAGGCTAGACTCTCTTTGGCCCTGGCCTTTAAGGATAAAGGCTTAATCCTGAGGTAGTGTTTGTTTCATCCTTCCCTCATCAAAACCTTTTATGTCTACAAACATGCTCAAGTCCGCTGCTGTATTGCTTCTTGTTAAGAGTCACTGTCTTCCTTTGCATTCCTTGGGAATTCAGTCTGTGTCATGGTCTTCAACAACGAGAAAAGCCATAAGAAAATGGCTACACCAAATCATAAAACGGCTGGTCTGCTTCTAGAGAAAGCGGGTTAAGCTCTTGGAGCCTTTATAGCCATATGAGCAAAGGATGGAACAGAGGAAACTATTTGCTACTTACTACCTCAAACAGATTCCGAAGCATAATGCTAAAAATGCCAGGAACGAAGCAAAAACTGCCATTTGTGAGGGGGATGGAAAAGATGTGATGTTACGGGGTTACGAAAAACAGCATTCTTTCCATCATATGTATTCGTCTTATATAGCTGCAGCTGCCTGTCTCACACAAATCCTGTAATCATTGTCATGGACTTGCAAGCATTAGATCAAGCCATCATCTACTAAGCATTAATGTCAAAAGCAATGTCATTGCATGCTGCCTCATCACCAGGCAATCCCGCTGCGCTAACCATGGTAGGTGATTACAGGCAAACATGCTTGCTGCCCAGCTGTTGTCTGAGTCTAGTAATATTTTGCAGGAGTTGTTCATAAAAGCTTGAGATTTCATGTCAGTAGAAAGGGAACGTCAATAGTAAAAGCATTAACAATTATGGAAGGACAGTGTTAAAAGCAGTAACTGAATCTTCTTACCTGGGATGTTGCTATCGTGGGCTTTTAGCATACTACTTGGATGGATGCAATGAATTCTCTTTCCATTTAGCTCAGTGGCCAAATTTACTTGCTTCAGTGGGAATAGGACTAAACTCTTTGATAACAGAATTTCCTGAGGAAGGAAAGCATAGCACGGTCATGGACAAATCTAATAATTTTTCTCCTCTAATCATCTTATGTCTCAAAGAGGCACTTATACCCCAGGGGGGCTAATATTTACATAATTGTAATTTATTGGGTAAAGATTTTCCTAAACATCAAAGTGTTTGTCTTCAAGTTCCAGAATAATTTTGAATTTCATATGGAAATGAAAGGTAAAGGAAAATATTTCTTTGGAGCAATTAGAGAGAAATGGCACACAATATATGGAGTCATGTAGGCTGTTTGAGTATTTTTAAAGGAATGCAAATAACATTTTGTGATGAGTACTTATCGGTGCCAGTACTGGATAAAGTGTACACGGCTGTGGGGGTTTTGCTTGAATATCTGATTAAAATAATTGGTTATGTACTTGAGCAGAGTGTTTGTACTAATTTTATTGGAAAATAGTGCTGATATAAAAGAGAGCTTTCCCTACCATTTGATTTTTCTCTAAAGAGTAATATAGGGTATTGTAATTCCAGCAATTATGCCACAGAATGTATGTTCAGGAGAAATACTGATTGTTTATCAGTTACCTCAAGCTGTAATAACTTCTAACTATCTCTTTTAAATACTTAAATACAGGCTTTTTTATTTAATACTTTCACACATTTTCTGTGCAAATTCTTGGCATCCTTTTTGTTAGCGTCAGGTAAATTTAATTCAAATAACAACCTACTGATGCAGCTCTATACTGCTTGTTGTATAATAATCTTGAGGTGCATTAAAGGCATGAATTACTTGAGCTTAATTGATTAAGCTTCCCAGTACTGTGCTCTTCCTGGAGGCAGGAAAAAGTAAAAATGGAAGTCCAGGCTTAGGAGATGAAGCAGGAAAGATCCTGAAACTAAAACTACAGTGGTTCTCCTTCGGTGTTTGTTACAGTCATTTACAATCATTGGTCATGGGTTTTCAGAATTTTTCACAACATAAGCAAGCAAGAATATTGAGGATGTCACAAGGGCCTCGTGTTTTGTTTCGATGACGGGAAGGAAGGCTGTTGGGAGGAAGTGTCTTTTAGTAGATTAGCTGATGCAGTTGAAGAGCAATTAGCAGAGAGCTCACACACCCCAAGCACATGGCAAAAAGGAACATGGGGACAACTTGAGGAGCAGGAGTTAGGAGCAGCTTCCTAAACACCCTCTGTCAGAAGTGATTTTTATCCTAACAAGACCTAGGAGCGAGCATTTCTGCTCTTAGGTGATCTTCATCATCCTCCAGTTTCAAGAGGAAGGCTAGGACTTTTAAAACACTCTAAAGGCTTTGCCTTTTAGCATTTTTTTCTATTTAAATGAGAAAGAGACTTGAGTTGAACCCTTTTTTTTTTTGTGGATTTAATATATAATATAAAAATAGCCTAGGAGACTTGAACTTTTTATGGTGCAAACACAAGTGTGAAAAAAATCTGCTTACAGTGCACAGTGTTTTGTTCAAACATTTAAAATTGAAATAAATCAGTTTCAATGAAATGCTTTTTTTTTCTTTTTTTTTTTCCTTTTGATTTCCAGGTTTATTGAATATTTCAGTGTCAGAAAACTTCATGGAAAATTATTTTTGGGGGTTTTCTATTCAGATCTGATGGGGGTGATTTTAAAATTTGCTTTATACTAAAATTTTTGCTAGAGACTTCATTACTGAATTTCATATTTTCTGGCTATGGTGCAGAAACACCTATTGATTGTGTTACGCTCCAACAAGCCCAAAGCCTTATCTGATCAAATACTGATGGGAGAGCTTTAGATAAAAGATATGCTAGATAATTTCAAATTCTGAATTAATGAAAAAAGTGATCTATTTTCTCATGTTTTATAAGCAGAAAATGCTTGCCTTAATTTAATAGATAGTGAATTGAAAACTGAGTTTTCCAAAAAAAAAAAAAAAACTTACTGTCAGTAAGGTGCTGTCCCCAAAAGATGACTCTTCCCAAATTTAAGCACCCAGCCCATTTAAGATGATGGAAAGGCTCTGTTCTAATGGCCTGTCAATACTGTACCTTATGTGTTACCAGTTGGGAGTAAAGAGTTTGCAGTTTCATCTCTGGTGAGGGTTTTTCATTTTTTTTTTGTAGCTTTTTTACTGATTTAATCAAAGGCGATTCAAAACAGATACAAATAAAATAGGAGGAAAGGGAATACCAAAATTACTAATAAAGCTGATGAAAGCAGAAAAGTGATGGGTCTGCTTTGACTTTGCCACCTACCCATGAAAAGAATTAGCATTTTCTAATGAACATCTTGGAAGGAAGGTCATGACTCAAAGACTCATGGTCCCTAGGCCTGCACTGGAACTAACCTCTGGGTAGATGCTGTGGCATGTGGGGCTGCAGGATTTACAGGCACCAGGTTTCCTTTCTGTGGAAGAAGAGGGTTTCATGGGGGTTTATGATCTGTACACACCTCAACTCACAAGGTTCAAATTGCTCCTGGATCCTCTAGACCCACTGAGATTAGCTGCAGAAAATTAATTAGTGTTCATGTGAATCAATGCAGTGGGATTTTTCTTCATGTTTTAAAAGTAAATAGATGATCAAGACCATTTCTCAGACAGTGTATTTTTTCCTCTCAGTTTTGGTTTATTAGTAGAAGTGTTAGAGAAATTAATCCCCGTAAACCTTCTGATAACATGCTTATGCATATATTTTGTGTTTGTTATTAATTGTCTCAGTGAAGTTCCTGTTCTATCTCTTAGTAGTGCTAACAGTAATTGCCCTACCCAATTTTAGTATCTCAAAAGTTTGCAGCTAATGACTAATTCTCTGATTCTCAACTATTTTGTTGATTAAATATCACACTTATGCAGTACCTTATATATGAAATACAGAACTTGAATTTTCCTGTTGCGGTTTATTCCAGTGGAAGATTTTTAAATAAATTCATCTGACAGAAATAGCCATACAAGGCATTGGTTTAGGTCTTGATCCATCATAGACTGTAATCAGTGGGTGGGTCTCTCTCTATTGACTCTCGTCAGGGTTTAAAATGGGTTCTTATGGGCTATTTTGTTAGACATTTATGTTCACATCTTCCACTAGATTTTACTGCAACGGGAGGTTCAGAAGAATAGTATTTGGGTTAAGTGACCAAGCCCCGGGGAAAGGTTATTATCAGGCATAAATAGCATGAGTATTCTCAGAAATTTACAGGCCCAGCTGTATTCCCTGCTCAGGGAGGAGATATGCTATTTGTAAATGTTTTGGTTGCACATACTAGCAGTCTCCTCGCTTGCTCGCAGCCCTAAACAAATCCTCAGACTTGTGATACTCAAAGTCTGGCAGTTTTCTGCGGAGGCAGACTGAGTTTCTCTCCCATGCTGCCAGCCACCTCTGACCTCTGTGTCGCTTTGTTACTGCTCACTGAAACGTTGAATTTTAAATCATTTTCTTCACTTGCAGAATCTTAATCTGACATTTTTGCAAAGTTTTTTGTTCCCTTTGTATGACTGACTGAATCACATTCAGGGAAAGCTGTTAGTAGCTCTCTTTAGGGAAGGAGTCCCTATAAATAAGCCCCTTGGAGATTCTCCCTTCTCCTCTGCTCTCTGAGTCCCCATGCTGAAACATCCTCTACACTGGCTCTTAAAAATGTAGTTGTCTGTATGTGAGGAGGACATTGGGAAAAAGACAAGAAAAGTATGTGTGATTCACCATTTGTTCATTATAGAGAGAACTGGGGGGGAGGATTTTTTTTTTGGCTTCTAACATTTATTTTAGTGGTACATTAATTATCACATATCTTTGTCTTCTGACCTGTTTTACTTTTGATAATCTCTAATTAACATGTCTTTTCGAATTAAATATTGAAGTGCAACCCTTTTGACTTCAAAACCCAGTAACTGTTATTTTTTCCTATACCTGCTGTACTTTCTTACTTTGCGTCCCCACTTGGAGGGTGTTTTCAGCAGGCCCCCGGCGGGATGCATAGCTGCCATGGATACCAGCAGCACGGGCTGCAACGGCAATTGTCAGCAACAGAAATAATGGGTGAATGTCCAATTGTATACAAGTGCAAATTGTCATCCTGCAGCTTAGGTCAACTGTGCATATATCAGCAATTATTTTTCTGCCTCCTCCGGGTGTGAGTTTATATAACTTTGAACAGCCTTGTTTATTTTTCATAGGAAATCTTTTTTTCATGCAATGATTCCTTTTAATATTAGATTGTTTTAGAAGCTATAAAAACAGTGGTGGTTATTGAGGTTTAAGCCTGTGAATCAGCAGGAGGTGCTAGTTAGTGAATTGAACACTGAAGTCATGATGCAGATGAACTGTAGTGTTCTTGCCTATTCAATTGCTAAGAAAAGAACAAGTAGACAGTTGAAAACACTTAAAATGGGAAATAAACCCAAAGTAAATACTCAGAATTTGAGGTGGTAGCATTAAAATATACATGCTGCACAAGATACAAGCAGTGTGCACAGTGGTGAGGAAAAGAGCAATTCCTCAAAGTGCAGAACAAAACAGTAGTGACTGAATTGCTGTAGAATTGGGTCGTTTGCTGACCACAGCAATGTGCCTAATTTCCCTTAAAAACATGCATAAGTAGGAGGACAGCTACGCTGCAGGTGAAGGTAATGGAGAAAAGGAAGATATTTCTGAAGGAGCTGTTGAGACAGGTGATTTTTGTAATATAACTTTGAGTGAGTTAAAAGTAACCTTGTTTACCTCAATCTGTTTTCAAAAGAGGAAAAAATCATTTTCAGGGTAGGGTTCATCATGTTTATTCATGTAGCAGTCCCTTGCACAGTAGGCTACTAAACAGGCAATAATTCAGCATGCCTTTACACGTTTGTCATCCTTCCTTTCTAGGAGGTTCTGGGGTTTAGGTAGTAAGGAAGCAGATTTAATGCTAGTTTGTTGGGGGATTCAGCTTTCTCTGATGTTATATAGGCAATTCGCTTTGCCTTTGTTTCAGTCAATTCTTATGTCCAGTGGGATGGGCAGGATGGGGGTACCCATTCATTTGTTCCATCATGGGATTTTGTTGCCATTAGGAATGGAAAGATTTCAGGACCCAGATAAAATATCACATCATACAATTGTGTGAATGGTTTCCATACTGGAAATAGTTTAACTTCCTCAGGTCCTAGGTTTTTTTAAAAGAGAAAATTCAATTTTCCTCACTTTTCATTTTGTGCGTCTGAAGCAGGTTTGCCAGCAAGCGGGAGCAGGGAGAATTTGGCAGGCTCCATACCTCTGTTCACAGAGGTGTTACGAGGTGATTGCATACTTCAGTTTTTTCCCCAGCTGGAGAACCTGTCACTGGTGAGGGCTGAAAGTGGTGGATGCAGTGCAGCCTCTATTGCTTTGAGAGCCCTCAGGCACTGGGTAAACCTCTGAGATGCAACTCAAGGTAGCTTGACAGTGTCTGTGCTTTGTCTCATTCTTCAGTGGAAGCTGAAGGATCAGGTTTTGTAAGGGGGACTGGCTGATGATTCAAAAGATGTGATTTCTAATCGTGGCTTGGCTATGAACTTGGAGCAAGTCTTTTTGACTTCATTTTTCCTTCAATTTCTTCTGCATGGTCAGTTAGTATGGTATGCTCCTAGGACCAGGCATAAATTCTTGCTATCAGCACATATAGTGTCTGGCTTGGTGCAACTTCAGCCTCAGGGGGCTCTCTTGGTACAGTTGTAATGTGAATAATACTGCCTTCAGCGTAATAAATTTTTTGAGATGTATTTAACATTGCTCAAGCTAGGCCCAAGTATGCATGAGAGACTTGATAACATATAACATGCAATAAGGATTGCATCACTGGAAGATTTTTAAATCTCATTGAATGGCTGTGTGGATGGTTTCAGAAGCAAAAAAGCTCAGACCGCTTTGGTGTATGGTAAAGCAGGTGAAAAACAATCCAAGCGCCGTCTCACGCTTTTTTCGTTGAAACTATTGAAATCAAGTCCAGTATAACTATAGTGACAGTCTGTCATGTTTCTTCCCATCCAGTTACATACCTTCATATAGAGTCATCAGGGTGGAGGAGGGGAGTTTTTCGCTTCTATGATCCTGGCATAAATTTGGTCTAAGATGGGCAGGAAAGGAATCATGTTTTCAGAAATACACATGCAGTTATTCTGTCTGGTAGGTGTCCAAAATGGTTTCATTTGTGTCACTTACGGCAATTATGTATGCAACTGGCGAGGTAGCCTTGTGTATCATTAGCATATGCAATTAAGCTAACTTTTAGCAATTCGGTCTCCTGAGAATGTCATGTATGCAAGTTGCTACTTAGCAAATTATAATATTGAACAAATGGATTAAACAAGGTGACACCAGTCTCTCAGATTGAGCTAAATCAGTTCATATTAATACCTTGTAGCATCTCTGTTGTGTGATGTAGTGCTAGATGTGTATGGCAGCATCACAAATAGTGCTAGGCGACTTATTAGAGTGCCAACTGTCATGCTTTTAATACTTTTTTAATACTCAATCTTAAGCATTACATAAAGCAAAAGATTATCTAGGGGTTATTAGTGAGCGAAAAAAGCATACAAGGAAGCTGTATGAACTGTTTTATACAATATGATTGCCTGAGATAGCACTTGATGACCCAGTTGACATTTGTGTTCAAGTAATGTTATTAGTCATGATGCTGTAAGTATTTGAGAAAGTAGCCGCCTACTGTCACTTACTGTTGGCAAAAAGGACCATGTTACTGCTACAGATTTTGACATCAGTTATTTTCCTTTCACCTAGCAGCTTTCTGTTTCAGGAATTGCAATGTTTGAACAACTGTTTTAAAATACAGCATGGGCACTTCCTGGAGCTTGTCAACTTAACATTACAATAGAGTAGACTTTACTGTTAGAAATTTGTCTAAAATTTTAGAGCGGAGTCCTCCATGTTTGCTGGATCTCGGGGAATTAACTTCATAAACTTGAGTGATGCTAGTTTGCGGTGTGGCAGCTGTTACGCTAAAGACTATGTGAGCACGCGCAGCTGCTTCTGTCCTCTGCCTTTGCCTGGCTTACTGTTTCTCCAGTAGCTCTGGAGAGATAAATACAAACACATAGGCTCAATGTCTGTGGTAAATGAGATGTGCAGTCATTTGCTAGCAAATTGAAGGCCACTAGCACTATGAAAGAGTTTAAAAGCTCCTGTTTGCTGTTCAGACTGTTGTCTGTAGTCAACAGTACACTTAGCCTCATTACACAGGACCATTAAACAGTAGACACAGAGAGGTAAAAGAACTGCAGCAGGAGTCTAAGAATCTGGGAAATGTGTTGCTTGGTAAATGTGATAAATGATACAATTGTATAGAAGAGGAAGTTGGGAACAGTTATTTAAAGCAAATATGCTAGATCCTTGGTGAATAACTGGTAGAGCTCTAAATAACTTATGTTTTAGAAGTGTTTCATTTTTCAGTAGGGACCATCTTATGTGACAGCCACTGTACTGCAAGATGAAATTGAGGGCATCAGGGAGAGAGGCTATGTATATGTTGAAGAGCATTGCTGATGCTGCAGCGAAGAGACTATTGTAATGATAAAGAAAAGAATAGCTAAAGACAACTAATAATGCACAGAGAAAATATTGATGGTACATAGATAAGCCTAAACCATGTAGCAGATCCTCACCTGTTGTAAATCAGCATAGCTACAGGGAAGTCAAGGGAGGAATACTAGTTTGTGTCATAGCTGGCAGTTTATTTTGTTGTACATGTGTTTTAATTCTTTATTTTACATAGAGGATCAGATTTACTCCTCTGTTCATCTCTGTACTTCAACCAGGATTCCCTCAGTCTGATAATCCTTCATTTTTCTGTAACATCTTAATCACTTCTGATACAATCAGTTATGATATTGTGGGTATGCAGAGGTTTGTAATTGAACACAAAGAGCAAGCAGCTGAAACAGAAGAATTCTGTAATAGCAATGCTACTAAATTTTTTAACACCTTTCACCTCAGGTTCTTCATTACTTTGGTGATAGCAATAGAGAATATGGAGCATGGGGAGACAGATTCTTGCAGGGCAGTAATGGTAAAATGGCGATCTGTGATTTGTCAGTCCTTGCTCAGAATAATGCCTGCTGGCCCGTGGCACCTCAAAAATGCGAAGTCCGGTTTCTGTATTAAGCAAACAGTAACAGGGAATACCCATAAGGTATCGGCAGAATTATGCCTGAATTAATTGTTTTTGAAATATAGTGGAGGTATAAGGTGTGTGTTTGTTTGTTGTTTTGTTTTTTGATTAAATGTATTCTAAGCAAGTATCTCTAGATAGTAGTTACTGTGGGATAAAATCTCTTTGCATGCTAACTGTTGAATAAAGAAAATACTGTTGAATTCTCTTTACAGAGGAGCACTTCCAGGGCAGGCACTGGACAGCTCAGAGAGACAAAACAGCTACTTTCAGACCTTTTAAACCAATATAGTTAATCACAGACATTTGTTCCTCTGAGGAAACATTTTAGATCTCAATTCTCTGATGTCAGACTAGATTAGTAATATTTGATCTATTACAAATGTCTAAGCTCTTTTATGACTAATGCAACCGTAGATGCTTCATGTCATCATACAGTAGTGTTAAAAAAAAAAAAATGGCTTCTGGGCAGTTCTGAAAATTTAGTGGAAATTTTTGTATTTTATAATGTGATGCTATGAGGGCAGGGAGAGGGCAGTACTTCAGCAAAGCTTTTCTTAGCATGGAAATGGACAAGCCCTGGAACCACAGTTGGACCCAGGGGAACTATTTAGGACAACAGTTAATCAAAAGATGCTTAGGTCATTAACCAAAGGCCATTTATGTTGAACCAATATGATTCACAGCTGTGGGTCAAATGTGCAAAATTGTTCGTTTTTGAGATGTTCCTTATTTTTTAACTCCCAAATTCAATTTTAAATGTGAAAAGAGGGATTAATTAAATGAAATGTAATTTTGGAGTCAAGTACATTTCAGATGGAAAAGTGATTTATTTGTGGAGAAAACCAGAATATTTCTGATTGTAGGCTGACACTTTTCTACGTTTTCTCTTTGGCTAAAGAACTGGAGGAAAGCAGCATTTCTGTAAAACCCAGCTCATAACGCCAGGCCAGCCGGTAATTACTGCACACCTCCAGGCATTTGGCTGATGTAGGACAAGGAGCCCTTGCTGCCTGCCGCTCATCCCACTGCCTCGTGTCCCGCGTGCCCCCAACACCTTCCCTGCTGCTGCTGCTCCCCTTACCACTTCTCTTTGCTCTGTCACTGTGGTTTTTGCTGCTGCTGCTGCTGACACCATGTCACAGGGGAAAGCTGACAGTGACGGTGACAGATGCAGCAGTGGCAGCACGAGCAGCCGCTGCCACGGAGGTGGTGGCAGGAGATGGCAGTCAGTGTTTCAAATTACAGTACACAGACTGCTTCCAATGTGTGTAATCCTCTAGGTCCCTTCATTCGTTACTAGATTCTCCTGGGGGATTTTGTGAGAGCAGTAACAGTTCAAGGACTTGGTTTGCCTTTAGTGACAGGAAAAAACGTAGAACTGAACCTGAAAATATCTGCTCAGTTTACGTGCAGTTAACCTCCTTTACATGCTGAGATGAGAAGCATCAGCAGCATTCACTAACAGCCTCCTAAGGGAAGTAATTCTCTGTGCAATGTGGTCTTCTTCAGTCACATACTGAGCAATACTAAAATGAAATTACACTTCAGGCTAATTTCTGCTGTTGTTCTCCATCTTGATAACACGGGTACTGTAAGTTCTGCCTAAACTGATTATCTGCCCCTCGGGCTGCTCTTTTGTTTGTGCTGTCTGTAAGCCCTGATGCGAAGCTTTTGTTTCTCAGAGATGTTCATCGTATTGTATTGCATCAGAAGGAAACGATGTTGTCTTCAGCTGAGTTGAGGCTTAGTTTCAGCATGCGCTGTCCATGCAATAATTGCTGTTGATTCCAAGAAAGAAAATTAAGATATGTGGAGTCAGATATCCATATGTACAGCGGTTTGAGCATGACTCTATATTTGCAATTTAAGTGCAATTGATGAGTTTGTCGTTTGCATAAGGCGGCCTATTAGGGTTGCAATGTTCAAATACAGCTGTTCTGAGCCCCTGCTGGCTGCAATAGGTGCAAGTCAGATTGTTTCTGGAGAACTAGGTATTTGGAAAATGAATGGTAATGACTATACTTACTTACCTCTCATCGCAGTAGTAGTAGTGATGATTCAAGTTCTGTCCATAAAATGTGTCATGTGCTGCAGATACTGACATATTTCTTCTGCAGAAAAAAAGTTAGTTTGTTTCCTAATTGATTTTTCTGTTTGTTTTGGTTTGTTTTCCCTAATACTTTTTGGATTTTCAGTGCAAACAGATTGAATTTTTCTTTATGTTTTTGCCAGAGAAAGAAACTGCAGGGAAAGCAATTATGTCCTGATGAGCTTTAATTCCTCTGAGTGGTCTGGAAAGCAGTACAAAATTCTAGATGCTAGATAGCAAAGGGATACCCAGATAACACTGAACTGTTCAAGTAACTGCTGCATGATTTCAGCACACCCTCCCCTGTCAGAAGTGAAGTTGGTGACAGAGATGTAATTAACCAAATACACAGCTGCTTAACCAGGGGGTTAAGAAAACAGAAGGACAGACTGAATAAATTAGAGTTTTAAAAAATCTTAAATGCATTTAATTCTCATCACAAAGTCCTGTATCTTCTACAGCCCTTTGCCTGGCAGTGCTGTATTCTGAAAACAGAAAACTTTTGGATGGATTTTCAAGGCATAAGAAAAATAATCTAATTTCATTTATTGATTTGGTTTTAAAATGAAATCACAGGAAGTTGTCCACTACTTCTTCACTTGTTAGCAATGCAGAGTTGGTCAGGGGATTGTTTTAGCAGCATGGCTGGAGACCTTGTGGTGTCCGGAGAGCTCGTTCACTCAGTCAGGATTTGATTGTCTCCACATGTTACCCCTGCTGTTTGTTACTTCCACTGTTTTGAACAGAGACACCTGAGTGTAGGCTGTGCAGAGCTTTCCACTGACTGGTAAGCCTGGGGTAACTAATAGCTGTTATTGCTGCCTCGTTTTGCACAAACTGTAATCCCTCTCCCCTTGAGGGAAGAATCTCTCAGTATCTCCATTAGGAGAAATTTATACTGCTTTGTTATTAGCTTTTCCCCTCCCTTGCATTTTAAGCTGAAGGGATAATAGGGTTCTGTATTACGAAATCTCCTTCCATTATTTATCAAACCAACCACATCCTGGTATGACTTTGCTTTTCCCTGTAGTGAGGCTTCTGAGCCAAAACTTAATAAATACATTCTGCACAAATGCTATTATGTCCAAAGTGCTCTGTGTCACTTGGACTACAGTGATCGTAAAGTGCCCGCTCTGTGTGTGGACCTACATACCTAACACATATGTATATAAGCTGTTTATAGGTATGCTAAGAATTTATTGAACGTAAATAGTTGCTATCAACAGAATGAGTTGAGAGTGTTCAAAGGTCAGAAGTATTCCAGAGATGCAACTCTCTGCTGTAATGAGATGTGCAGCACTCCCTGCATATGACATATACTGAATATTCACATGAAGTGGAGAGCCTTAATCATAACAAGGGCCTGTATGCTGAACATACTGATGTCATTGAGTGCCATTGATGTTGGCTTGAGTGAGATGTCTAAACTGTTAAGGGCCTAAATATCTTGGTGGATTTGGGATTAGAAATAGAATTGCTAGAATCTTGGAAATGCTTTGAAAAAATATTTCAACATTAGGTCTAAGTATAGATGAGCCATTTTCTTTTTAACTATAATGCTATTTTTTATACTTTCAATTAACAATTTTATATTAAAATATATGTAATGACATGGATTATTAACTTGCTGCAAAATTAGGTAAAACAAAAATCTAGGGTACCTTGAAGGTTAAGGTAATAACACTTTACTTTCTGATGCTGATTTTACAAGTAGGGAATCCAGAACCTAGATTTAGGACATGGATATATAAGCTAGTTATTGCAAGAACTTAAATCTCAGTGAAAGAGATCTTGCAGAATAAAGTTAGGCACATATGAAGAGCACTTTGCGAAAGCAAGAGCACTGACCAGCCCATGGGCACCTGCTTTGAACGAGCTGAAAGTGAGGACAGGAATGAAACTTAACTCATATTCCTTAAATCAGAGCCACAGGAGCTCACCTCTGTGCACTTGAAGAGCATATTTCTGTGCCGTCTGCTGAAGATGGGTAACTTTGGTCCATCTTTTAAAGAACTGGCCAGAACATGCTCTTCATAAATTGACTGAAAATAGAGGTAGTGGGATCCCCTTTGAAGTATCAGCTCAGTGATTTGAGCTTTAGTCTAGGAAGTGAAATAGCACCAGGTTCATCTTGAGATGTTTCAAGCCCACATCCACCACCTGCTGGAGGAGTGTGTGCAGCGAGGGAGAAGGGGGCCGGGGAAGGCACTTTCTATTGCTACTGTTGACGTTGTCGTTGTGCCAAAACAAATTCAAAATACCACAAGAGGAAAAATATATCCTGTAGTGTTTTGCAAAGGGCATCCCTCAGGACTGAGGCAGTCCTATGCCTCAGTGGTCTCCTGATGCCTGTTTATATGTGTCACAAGAAATGGCCATGGAACTGTTCGGTTCCCCCAGAAGATGAAAAAGCAGTGCTGGGAGTGTGGGAAGACTACAAGCTTAGATACATGGAGAATTTGAAATTCAGATTGGTAGTTGATTGCTGGAGGCCATTGCTGCCAGCATTAGGCAGAAGCTAACATGCTTTTATACTGGGACCTTCACTTATTCTGCGAAATCACAGTTTAAAAGCTGATGCTGGACTTTGGAGCTGAACATAAAAATCTTGAATTCCTGGTAAGCTTTTCGAATGAAATATTAAAACCTCTGAGTTTGAGGTTTTATGATAAAAATGCTGTGTTGATAATTAACTGGAGTAAAAACTAAAAAATATTGCTCCTGATTACTTTTCTTTGTAGCAGAGCTTACGCTATCCCTTAAAGAGTATTCGATTTCTGGCAGCTTCTTCAGAATTTCTAGTAGGAGGCGGCAGTATGGTCAGTACTTAGTTTTCACATTAGAATCTCTTTTAAATTATTTATTGATATGCTTTTTAATGAATCACTCCATGATTTTTTTTGTTTTAGGCAACTTTGTAAAAGAAAAGTTTATCAATAGATTGCATTTACATAACAAAACAAGTACCACTCATAGTGATAAGCCTAAAGGCACAAGGTTGTATGTCTCAAACGGAAAATTATCCATGGAATTGCTCTTGCAATATCTAGCTAAGAATCTAGTTTTCCAGAGATTCCCATGAGACAGATAGTTTTTATAGAGGTAGTTCTTCCAGAAAATTTGCTCAGCACTTGGTTTTCAGGAAATTTAATATAACATGAAGATCTGAACTTTTTACATGCTGTATTTATAGACCTTTGATTTCTCGTTGTCCTGTTACCTTCTTGCGACCTAATACAAACCTGTTGTAAATTACAGAAATCCTATTTGACAGCTTAGTCTTTCTGCATGTATATTGAACTTTTGCTTCATTGTAAAATGCAATTTTTATATTCATGAAAGTTTTTCATTAATTTCCTGTCTTCTTCCACTGCCTCCTGCATGGTTTCATATGTTGTAGGCATAACAGATGGGCATTGGATGGTGTGCTTCCTCCATGGGGAGTAAGTGACAAGGATACTAGAGACATGTCTGAGGGAAGAAGGGAAAATAATCTTGCCTCGTGAATTAAAAGGTTTTCCATGCAGCCAGGAATGTATATGATTTTACCACAGGCTGCTTCATTGTCCTCCATGGAAACCTTCCCTTTCCACAAGTAGAAGCATGTTCTGAGCAGCTGATCATATTCTTCCTCCTCACTTGCCTCTGTCTCTGCCCTGTTAAGCCCTGGAGCAGGTTCAGCTGCTGTAGGAGAGGCCTCTGTCCCTTGCAGGAGGTGCTGTCTCCCAACCTCTTCTGCAGCCCTGCCTCACCCCTGCAGCAAAGGCAGAGGAAGTAGAGTTTTTTAAAAGATGATTTCTGTGTTAACTGCAAGAGCCAGAACTAAAGGAAATGGCATCTCCCTGTCATCTGCTGAAAACATCAACCCACTGCTGCTCCATGGTGCGGATGATTTATTCTGCTGCCTTGTGCAGAGCACTCTGGTCCTTGCGGGTCATGGCGTTACAGGTTTGGTAGTATTGTGGCGGTGGAGCTCAAGAGCCATCCAGTGCTATGATTATGACTGTATAAAGGGTTTAGTCAATGCAAGGATGTCCTCTGATCAGATTAAAATGCAGCAAGTGATTTGCAGTGTAGGGGAGACCCTTGATAAAGCCAAACCCAAGTTTCAGAGATAAATGCTTGTGTGATGTGCCTTATTTACATTTCAATGTGTATTAAGGTCTTGCTCACAGAGAAGGGTGGGATGAGGGAACACACCCCCGTTATGAGATGAGGCATAAGGCAATACTTTGCTTATGGCACAATATTTTGACAAGCATTTACTTTAAATAATAATAAAAAAAAAGCTTCTGCACATGTTAAAATTGGTGGCAGACACTGTGTAAAAGGAATTTCTGGATTACCCATGGCAGAAAAGGAAGGATTGCTGAAAGCTGGTGGGGTAAGTACATAATTTCCTGAAATTCAGCAAGGGTGGTGTGGGCTAATGCCCCGTCTAGTGCTGCTGCTCCTGTAGCCTCATCAAGAAGCAGCACACTGCGCTCAGAAACCCTAGCAGGTCAGCAAGAGCAGCCACCCACAGGTAAATACCAGATCCAAACCAAGCCAAAACCTAATGCACTCAGTGCCATAAAATATACTGGTGTGATTTCAGTAAATAATTTCAGTAAATCATTTTGTCACTATTGATTTTTTTTCGTTGGATCAACGCAGCCAGATTTAATGTGAGAATGAATGCAGAGAGCTACAAGTATAACCTGTGGAATCACAGAACAGTTGAACTTGCTTGTACAAATGCTAGATTTTGATGAAAGCATATCTTCGTATGATTGGAGTATAAGGAAGCTTTGAGATGATTTGAACAGAAGGTCTCATCATATTTACTTAAATGTAAATACACAGATTATTTCTTTTAAGAAGAACAGAATGCTATGTTTGTGTTCTTTTTCCATCTCTGTGCTTGTAGACAAAATATTACATAAATATTGATTGAAGCAAGCCTTTTTTGATCTCTGTACTCCCTTCAAATTCTGGTTGTTTGTCATGAAAATGAAAACAGCTGTAAATACATCATGTTTATTGCTTTGCATAGCTGTGAAGATGACCTCTCCTGAAAACCCCTCCTTGACAAGTAATTAAAAGTTGACTCACCCTTTTTGAAAACATCTTTGTATCTCATTTCCAAGTTTAATCAGCCTGACTTCAAACTAATTCACGATTTAATATCTACCTTTACTGCTGAGAATTGTCGACAGCAACCCTGGATAGGCTGTTGGTTCATTTAGCAGGCAGACACAAAGTTTTTCGCAGCCTGTGTGAAGGTCTCTGTTCTGTTCAAGGCTGCGGCCACGTAGGACGCAGATTTGGAGCTGGACCATGCCAGTGATTGCTGTTATTGACCACACGTGTTTGGAAGCAGTTGTTTTGCACTGATTTTTGAGGTATATCGTGGGTTCCAGCCTTTTGGTTGCCAGTGTGTATCTAGGTTCCTGCCTGCCATTTGCTGGAGAGCTTTGCATGGGATTATTGAACAGGATGGAAAAATGAGGCTTGTGCCCATCTTGACAGTGCATAGCTTCTTCTGGGCACTGGTATTCAACATTTCATAGATACATGAGTAGATGCATACACTTCTTAATGTTCACTCTTCTTATCAGCTTCCCTTAACCACTGTGTATACACTTCAACCTCAGTGTCCTAAACTATAAAGAAAGCAAACAGAATTCAGCAAATGAGAAAGATGAGGTTTTTCATGATTTAGTTAACCGATGTTGTTTTGTTTGCAGGGGTATTTAGCTTTACCATGGTATCACTGACCTCTGTTATTATACTGAACTTTATGTAGACCAACCCTGAGAGTGATACAACCCTAGCCTGATATGCTGAGCAGCTCATTATTTTAACATATGTCATGCTGCTGTGTCTGCTGATTTGTGGAGCCTGACCGTGGGTGGGTGCACACTGTTCACTGCGGTGCTCTGCAGGGGCACTCATGGCAGCTCCTCAGAGGCTTGGCGTGGACTAGTTCTGCTACTGGCATGGACTGCCAGATGGCGATTTTACATGGCAAGCATGCACCAAAATGCATTCTACGAATCTTGGAATATATTACAGATGAGACCAACATAGGAAAAGATTTTTCCCCTTCTTCCCTCTTTTGAGTTAAATTTCAGGCAAATGAAGCTTAACTGTGACTGTTCCTTATTTGTGGATATCTGCACTATCTGGGAGGCCAGGGGTGAGGTGTGAGTCTTCCTCTATAGTCAGTATTGCCTGGCTTTACTCTGCTAACATCACAAGGATAAGCTTTGTTTTGTTTTCTTGTGGTTTTTGTTTGTTTGTTTTTGTTTTTGTTTTGTTTGTTTGTTTTTTAAGTTGGCTCCTGCAGTAACAAATGAACATGGCCAACTCCAGCTAAGAGGTATCACTTTCATTATTACTTCTGATCTGCTGTAATGAGCCTACCAGACACACACACTCATGTGTAAAGTCCTTATTAATTAAATTGTTCACTTGGAGCTCCTTTGCATCTTTAGCTGAGAGATAACCTGTAAGTAGATGTTGACCCTCATCTGAAAAATAGATTCTGATTTGGATGCAGTTTGGATTCTGTCAACACACGGTTCACATCTATTTGGGTTCCTGCTCTAAGTGCATGTATGGGGAGCTAGATGTGTCAAATGTAAAAATCAAGTGTGAGAACCTGGGAATAATATTCTGCAGCATCTTAAAACCCAACATGCCACTTCTCAGTGGGGAAAAAAAACAGTTATGTTATTTTCTTGTTGCATAGGGAAGGCTGGCAGAGTATGCTGGAAACTGTAGCACAGCTTGCTGACCCACACGTTGCTCCTTGTCCTGGTTACCTACTGCTGGCCACTGAGGGAGGCAGAAGACAGGGGTAGATGGCTTTAGGATCTAAAGGAATATGGTTGTAATAACGTGCTTGTTCTCATGTGATAGCAAATGTGACAGGAAACTGTAATCCCTTTCTCATCTTCACTACTGTAGAACGAATCAGGTTTACTACTAATTTTTCCTTATAGCTGTATACTGAAATTAACTGTAAAAAATTGAGTATATGCATCGGTATGTATAGAGCTGAATGTTGGTATTATTTACTGCGTTTGTCCCATTGAAAAAGGTGTTTATTCATAAGATTGTAATGTTTCAGGATGTGAAATAGGTTTGAGTGGGTTGGTTTTATTTTTTATTTTACATAGTGGCTTTCTGCTTAATTTTATCTGTGTGGCTCAAATGGACTAAACTCAAAGTAACTTTAGTTGATCAAAAACTAGGTATATAAGGTGTGTGTGTGTGTGTGTAGGTGTATGTGTATACAGTGTCCTGTGAATGTTGTAGGTTTTCTGCTGTGGGTCTGGTAGCATATATTCACCAATACCTTCTTGGTCTTTGTTTTGCTTTCACACTGAGTGTGACTTAATGATGCATGTGAGAGCCTTTCACATATATCACTGGCAGAAGCAAACTTTTTGAGGAGGCTTTGTGGAGTCTTTTGCTCTCCTCCTTGTTCAAAGTAAACTTTGCTTGGGATCAGATAGTAATTTTATTTGTTTCTGGGTCTGAAAAATATTTGATTCTGAAATACTCTTTTCTTAATAAAAGAGGGTGTTTTCAAGGGTTTACAGTCGTGAGTGTCAAAAGCATCATGGTAACTAAACCCTAAATACTGAAATCCCATAATTTATATAGTTGTAAAATATACCTTGTGCACCAGACTCTCTGCCTGGAGTCTCTTCTGTAAACAAGTGCTTACTTTAATTGCTACCCAGAACAACACCCTTTCCTTGTACAGGCTTAAGCAATTCACAGTTGCCTTTGCTAAAAAATTACTGTGTTGTTTGTGACTGGAGTTAAATATTTGCCTTAAGTAAATTGTAAATTGTTATGTGGGTAACTGCAGGATTTCTTCCAGGCAGTTGGCTTCTATTATATAGAAGACTCACATGCTAATTAGTATTTTTATATAAACATGTAAAAAGACTTGTAGCAGTCAGACTGCTTGTTCTCAATATGATTCCCACTTGCCTTAAGACTCCTGCTGCTAAAGCATCAGTTGAAGGGAAAAGTTTATGCAGTGCATTAGGACAAAAGTCTTCAGCCAGCAGAAACAGTTTTATTTACTTCAGAAATGCTGTTTGAAGAAAGATGGATTTATTATCTTTGCTGGCATTGGTGTCAGACGTGCATCTCAGAAAATACAACTTGCGCAACACACACAAGCAATAACAAAGGCACGGGTTCACCTCATAAAAGAAAGGGTCATAAGATTTAAAGCTACAAGTGAACTCACTCCGTGACTACAAATGCTCTCTTAGCTGAAGCTGTTGCCATCGTCAGGATAAATGAGCACTGTCTCAGCTAGATTGCCTGTTTTACTGGCAGTCTTCCCTGCTCTGGTACATTTGTCTAGTCATTTAAGTCTACAGTAGGATTTGTATTTGGGCTCTATGCTGCGCTGCTGAAATTCCTAAAAACACTTTGGCTAGGTTCTATAAGTTGCTTGGCAGTTTGTAGTCAGGGCAATTTAAAGATTCAAATCTTTGATCAGGGAGAAAAATACTTCAGAAGAGGGATCTCAAGTGAAAGAACCGTGGAGTTGTGAACCCAGGTGGCAAGTATCCAGGTAGGTGGCAGGTTCGGTGAGTGCTCCCACTCAGAGGTCCTTTAGGAGTGCATCTACCATGCTTCTCCTGAATTGCAAGTTTTGTCCTGGCTCTTCAAGAACATTGCCTTTTATATAGAACAAGAGGCACTTAAAGGTGTTGCAGGATTTTTTAATGGTTTGAGAGCCTGCTGCTGGCTCATTCTTACTCAGAAGGTGTTGGATGACATTGCAGTGGTTTGGACTATTCCTTGGGTCAGATCCTTATATCCCCATTAAGATGTGGGTGTTCCTTTGGTGAGCCACTGGAACAGATTCCTCTGTCTGAACCAGTTTATGGTAAGGGGGAATGATCAGGGACAAAATGAACTGCTCCTCCAAAACGAAATGGAGCAAAATGCAGGCAGCAGGAAGGTTGCAGATGTTTTCCCAGATGGCGTGTCTCTGAGGTGCTTTTCAGCACCAGTCCCTTATGGGTTCATTAAGAGGAAATTTCATTGTTTGAACCTAACAGAATTTCCTGGGTCCAGGTGATACTCTGTTTATACAAATTATTCCCAGAAGTTTGCACCAATTCTGGCAAGACAGTCAAGTATTTATTGTGTCTTCATTCCTGAAGTCAAGTTGGCTGTTCTTAATCAAGTTTTATGTTGTATCTATTAGTTTCCAATTATCTCATCAGCAAAATTTCCAATAGGCTTTGATAAAAGGACTGACAATCCACATAGATCTAAGAAAATCATATAAATGGCCTTTTAAAAATATGTGCTGGAAGGGCCATAAGCTCCATATGGCTGACAGGGCTGATCTCCACCCTTTACAAAATTTTCCTCATGCAAAGCAAGTAATTGTTTGAATTTTTTAATAAAAGAGTAGAATATTCCTTTTTTTTTTTCTCAAGGAGATTTTAGTTTATTTATGTTTTCATGTATTGTGCGCTATTATCTTTCCGATAATGGGGAGATTTTTTCTTTTTCTTTTTTTTTTTTTTTTGAGCTGTCATTCCAGGGGGTCCGTTATACTTGGGTGTCCTATGTAAGTCCTCCCAGATCTCAAATGGGAAGGAAGCATATCAGAGGTATACTAAAATGGTGACCTGCAGAAAGTCCAAAAGGAATGAGAAGAACCTAGGCACCCTGTCACTGCTGTGTGCTCTATCCATTATCTTCTCTTTTTCCTCAAAAGAATATGAAAAGACCCTGCTTGAACAGCAAGCAAAATCACAGGTCATCTGCTCTTCATGCAATTTTTTTCCACACGGTTCTTTTAGCAGAATTCGAAGAAAACTTATTTCTGAACTAAAAGCAAATTGACTGACCTAAAATGTCAATGCACCTTGCATTGTTAGATTTAAATAGTGAAATTATGCGGACATTTTTTAGTATTTAGGCAGTCAAATTAGTAAACGCTGGAAATGCCAGCAATAATGCCAGTTCTTGTCCTGTTTACATTCTGTGTTTGAAATGCTGTATAACCTTTGCCGAAACCTTTCAGAAAATTGTCTGAAGTGATCAGAGTTTAGCTTCCATTTCCTCAGTGATCAGTCGGCATATATGTTTCTCTCTGCTTGCTCCAGCCTGCAGGAACTGGTTCATTTATCATTCTCCAGAACTCTGGAGGTATGATCCAAACCCTTTTTATATTTTCAGAAGTTTCATTTGTGCTGAGCTATTCAGTTGCAAGGCCATTTATTTATTTCTATTCATTCGATTTACTTGATTTATTCATAAAGTGAAGTAATCACCCCCAAAATAGCTGATACTTTACAGCAGTATTGCCATTTTATCAGAGACTTCCTCTTTTTCCCCTTCCCGCAGTAGGCTTTGGGTCAATTAAGAGCAAGGAATTCGTGAGTTCTACTCTTTGGTTACAAAGTGTTTTTTCCCTGAGGTTTACCGTTTGTAAAATGAGGTTAATATTTCCCTTTTCCATAAGAAAAGAAGCAGTCAATAGTGATCTTCAGCAGCATTTTTTAATGGTTAAAAGTATTGTTTTGTTTTTATAGGTAGATAAACAAATTATTTTATAGTTCTAGCTCAGTGACATTTCACTGGAGTACTGGCTACCTCCAGACCTGTACATGAGATGGTGTATATAAATGAGCTAATAGACTCTATTCGTTATGGCAATAAATGCATTTACTTTTTATGCTTAGTTTCATTCCAAATCTTAGTCTAAGATTATTATTTTTTTAACTATATACATAATTTTAATATAATCATTTTGACAGCCATTATATGATCTAATGTTCTCATTGACAAATGATGTCTCATTTCAAATTTCCATAGGGAGCTCCCATTTTTTTATTATACTATGTCCTCATGGTGCCTGACATAAGGCAGTGGAATGACATAATGAACTTAAATAATGATCTGCTGGTCTGCTACTAAAAAATGAAATTTTTATGTCCAGCGGACAATTACTCAGAGTCCCTGTAACATTTTAATGTATCTGAGGTGATAAGGAGAGAGCTGTGAAACCATACCCATGCCTGGCATATTCTATCTTCTTTCTTCATGATTCTTCTATATCCAGTCATTGCCTTTTGCTCAGAGCACCTGCTCTTTCAGCATCTTGGATTTGGGTTTTATTTTAAATCCCTGTATATGTATATTCAGATTTCAATTTCTTTGATTTTAATTTTAATCTGTTTTACTGTTCCATAAACAGTCACCCCCAAAAAACCACCGTGCTTGGTAGATAAACTGGAATTAGAAGTGTATTTCCTGTTATTTCTGTAGAGAAGAAAACTGTGGAATACCTGAACTGAGTATATATTTCTGTTGTAGCCATTGTATGAGGATCCAAGAACGGAGAGGACTATGTGGATAGGTAATTTATTTTATTAGATCATCTGGTATAGTTAGAAGATGTATTGAAGCTCTGGGATTTTCTATCTTTTTGTCACGTCTAAGAAGAAAAGAATGGTCTCCAAAACAGATAGGCTAGCACCTAAAAAGTGGGAAAAGATACCAAAAAAGTAGGAGGAGGCTAGTAGCCTGTTTAGAAGAGAAATAAATCAGAGGTTTTCCATGTGTTTGGCAAGATTGTCAAGTTACAGATATGAGTATTGGCTGGTCTTTATACTTGTTCAGGGCAAGTTTTGCTGTCATCGTAATGAGGGTTGTTCCTGGAGATAAGATTTGTGCTAGCAGGGAGAGGGATTGTTTTGTGTGGTTTGCAGAGAAAGCCTGCTGCGTGGGGCAGAAAAGTCACCCTTAGGGACAATTATGGTTTCCATGAATCTGATCTTTGATTGAGTGGCAAGTGCTGTGATGGTATGGGACAGGAGGTTTGCTTGCAAATCCTGGAGGACTTGTTCCTGGAATGGCGGTCAGAATCACAGATGTGAGCACTCTGTTCATAAAGTAAATCTTGATGTCGTGAAATGGAGTAGGCAGGATTCACTCTAGATCTGAATGAAACCAAAGCACTCTGCAATACTAGTTATTTGTATAAATACATTTATAAATATAAATCTGTATTACACATACATCTGTATTAACAAAAAATAGTAAGGGTTCTTAAGAGCTAGTAACAGGAAAATGACTTACAAATTAGTGGGTCATTCAGGGCTATTAATGCTGAGTCCATTCCAAGTCTCTGTGCACCACACACTTATGAGCTCCCCCCCCCAAAATCCCAGCAGTGGTTTGGGTACCATGCTGCATGCTTGAAGATCTGTTATCACTCTGGGAATTTAGGAAAACTTTTTTGTTCATAGTCCTTTTTGTTTGGCTTTATAAAAGGGATAGAGCTTAAGATCAGAATTTCATTGAGAGGGTAGATGTTTTGAGTTAATACGAGTATTGCTGTAATACCTAGATACTGTAGCCACACATTCAGCCTGCTACACTATATAGGGTGTGTGTATGTATGCACACTTATATGTAAGCAAAAGAATGCACTCACAATAGGAGGATTATGCTCTGAGACTCTAAACCTGGAAAAAGAAAATCCCTCACATACCTCCAAGTGCTGAGAATAATGCTGTTGAAGTCTTACTAGTCTTTAAATTGTGCGCATGTTTTTTGCAAACTGTGAAAATTAAGCAGATATCTGTCTACTGTGTATTTTTATTCTTCTAAGGCAAACCAATGACAGACCACCACTAGTTTAATTTGGAAACTATAATTTTCAAGAGAATAAGATATTTTTGCCTTCCCTATATAATTGATATTTGCATCAATTTTGCCAGCTTTATATCTCGTCTGTTCTTTTTATATCGTTGTTTTAACAGTAATAGTAAGAGAACACAAGCGCATCTGATATGGATAGGAAAGAAATTGCTACAGAAATTTAGTCTATAGACTGACTACAACAGAAATTTGGGGAAAGTACAAACATTATAGTTTTTTTTTTTTTTAATCACTGAATGACTGTTTTGTTTATCACTCACACAACTGAAATAAGAGTATATGTTTTATAATCACCTGATTATTAATGTCATCACCACTTGAGGAACTATATTGCTAAATTAATAATTCCCATTATATAAAATTGCTCTAATGGATTCTTATCTTCCTTTACATTTCAAGCAGGCTGGCCTTAATTTTCTATTCATCTTTTTTAAAAAAATATGATTGCAATGTATTGAAATATGGCATGTTTAATTGGAGAAAACCAATATTATTCATACAATACCAACATCAGGGTGAGTCATAGGATTAGGACTAGGATGAAGCACTGTTGTTGATTACAACAGTGGATTTTTGAGAACACTACTGAAAGCAGGATTTCCACCGTATGCACTGCATAAATGCTTGCTAACGTGACATGGAGGTCCCACCTTCATAAAGACAGATCTGTATGCACAGCATCGTTCATCAGACTGTTCTGGTAACAGTCAAAGGGCAGTTCACAGGTCAGTACACAGGAATTAATTTTTGTGGGATTATAACCCTAATATTTCTGTCCCTCAGGTCCCCCATCTGCAAAGTGGGAAAAGTCTGCTTTATCTTTTATCATTAGCTGGGGCGTGAGCTTGGTTTTGCTAATGTTCACAGAGGTTGGTCAGCTTGTCAAAAAAAAAACAAAAAAACAAAAAAAACACAAAAGCAAAACCAACAAAAAACAAACAATTGGAACATTTTTGCTCTGTACATAGCTTAAATGCATTATTTTATGTCCTGACCCAACATGTAGCTACCTATGTGCAATTCCCAAGTTAGTGCCTCATCTCTTGGATCTCCAGTCTGGTTGTCCAGGGCATGCAACAAAGTGGTTGCCAAAACCATGTCTGTGCAGCTGCTTAAGTGTTTTCAGAGTGAGTGCTAGAATATGTTTAAAAATTTAATATTTTTTTCTGGCTTTACAATATCATAAATACTTCTGTAGATTGCTACCTTGCTGTTCCTTATGAAATATTTCAAATCAGTGCATTCGTTCAAGTTCAAATTTTTCTTTAATGAAATATCATTACAATAATTTTTTTGGTTACTAATGCTACAGAAACACTAACTATTATTTTTCATTAAGAGTTAAGAAGTCTATTTAAAGCAGTTAATGTACTGTACTTTAAATCTGTACATTAGTTCATATTGCATTGCTCTGCTCTTCCCTCCAGTTCTTTCTCAAGCTTGTTGATTTACATACTAAACTTTTGGAGGAGTGCAGTTTCCTTCCAGCTATGGGTTTGTGCAGTGCCTAAAGTAAAATGCTCCTGATCTTGTTAGGGGATCATATTTTATTCAGTAAAAATGATGAATATGAACTGGAGCAAAGGAACAACTTGGTGCTAAGCCCACAGGCATGTGTTTAACCTAGAGAAGATTTTCATAGACTACTTTTCACATACTCTGCAGGTTTTGGTCTGCTTAGTATGATGGGAAGTTGTTGTGTTATTTTTTCATTTTAAGGAGGTTGATTTATGAATCACTGCTCTCTGAAATCAGCTTCTGATTAACACTACATGAATATGGAGCTACTGTTATTTACCCACTATATTGTATTATAAATAATAATAATAAAAATTATATAGAGATTATGTACAGACTAGATGCATATCCCCACGGAGATAAGAATATTGACTCTGGAAAGCTCTTTCTGCTAGACCAGAAACATGCAATTTAGTTGTAACCTCAGAGGTAAATACTGATATTTGAGCAGTACTCTGAAGGCATAATTAAGTGTTTTAGTGGCTCTGTGCTTCACTGGTGTAGATTCAACAATTGCTGTGGAGCTCTGATCATGAAGAGGAAAGCTTTTTCCCCGTTGGAAAATATTTAGTGTTTCAAATGTGCGAATCATACTGCACTGAAGACTAACACAATAGGCTTCTGTTTATTTATATGGCATTCTTTCTCTTACAAAAGTTTGAATTACAATGAAATTTTGGTTGAGCAAAATTCAGCTATCTTAAATATCTGTCAAAACATGGCAGGTAATATTATGCAGGTGGAAATCTATACTTCCTCAAGTGGGGAAGAAAAAATACAGTTTCCTTCCTCCACCTAGAGGGAATGCAGGGTATGAAGCAAAGCAGGAAGAGTGAACAAGTGAAAGGGATTTTCACGTAGGAGAGAGTTTCCTTACTGCATTACAATAAACATATTTTACAATACATTATTGTATATGTAGCTAAAGCTGGCACAGGAAAATATACCAGACATCTTAGAAGACAGAAGAACAAAGATGCTTTTGTCCTGATTTGCAGTGTAAGTTCCTGATCTTTTTGGGGTGCTTTTACCCTTGAGCAGAATCCAGTTAGATACCGAACCCATGGGAAATAAGAAAGGATGTCTACCAGAATAAAGTAGAAAATGGGCAAAAGCAACAGGTTAAATGTAAGAAGAGCAAAAGAGGAGATTCAATGAGGAACTGGGCAAAGATACAAGCAGGCAAACACTCGTGCAAAAGGGCACCTTTGGCAAATCACTTCTTTTCCCTACAGCTTCAGCAACAGCTGGAGATTCAGAACATGAATTGACTGATGCAGTGCAAGTCTGTTCCTCACCAGTTATCTCAAGACTGGGATCTGGATTTATCCCAGCCAACTTTACATACTCGACTGAGAAAAGCTAGCTTAGGTACCTTTTACAGAGCCCTGTGCTCTATAATAGGAGAGATCTGAATAGGAAGATCTGAATCATGCCCTGGAGGAGCCTGTCTTTCCTGGCTGACAGTTCAGACAGCCTATTAATTCTGAGGTAGGTAAATTTTGGTGCCCGGGGCTCAGTGGGGTGACCGTGAGTCTGAAAGCTTTGCACTTGCAGCAACAAGAGACAAAATACTGGTGAGTGGAGGAGCTTTGTGTGGTCCTTATTCCCTAAAGTAGAATCAGGAACACATACAATGGGCTCGAATGGGCCATGTGTATTGAGAAGTTCACCCTTGTGTCAGAGGTGTGCGTTTATATTACAGTACCCCCGGTACAGGTTCTTTTCACAGAATACGGGATCTGAAGGCAATAAATGTCCTGCTCACTTGTTTTGTCAGGGATATAAGCAGCTGAAGAGTCTCTGAAAAAGAAAAGTTTTTTTATTTTTGTGATTGAAAGGCACGGAAGTAAAACACTTTGTACAACTACTATATGAACCTACCTTTTTTAATGTCAAACATCATCTCTGTTCTACAGACAGTAACAATATATCCATACTGAGGACAAAATTTGATTCTTAAACTCATTATGCTATGTGGTGTGTATGAGGAATGAGAGTGTGATCCTAGACGTATAATAAATACAGGAGAATTATGTCAAATATGATTTTCTGAAACATTTCTGAAATATTATGGTGATTACGCATATGTTGCATAAAAATAAAAAATTTGGATTCCTTCAAGTTGTAGCAGTAATGTCCTTTGGGTGGAGCTCTGGGTGCTAGGTTGTCACACACAGTGCTGACCTTCAGCCAGCATCTTAAAAATCAGCCCAGGAACCATTATGAACACTACTTTTCAGGAGTGTTTTTTTTTCTCTCCATATTAAGGGTTTCAAAAAGCAATTCTGTGGGCAAATGAATAGCACTTTTCTTGCTATTCTCTTTTCCTTTAACCCACTTGTTACAAATATTTTTCATTCTTTGTATCATAGAATCACAGAATGGTTTGGTTTGGAAGGGACCTTAAAGACCATCCGGTTCCAACCCCTCTGCCATGGGCAGGCACACCTCCCACTAGGTCGAGTTGCCCAGGGCCCCATCCAGCCTGGCCTTGAGCACTTCCAGGGTTGGGGGCATCCACCACTTCTCTGGGCAGCCTGCTGGAGAGCCTCACCACCCTCTTAGTGAAGAATTTCCTTATATCTGATCTAAATCTGCCCTCTTTTAGTTTAAAACCTTTTCCTCTTGTCCTATCACTATCTGCCCGTTTATCTTCAGCTAACAAGATTTTCTAAAGGCTTCCTTGCTCTATTGTTTCAGGCAAAAACAGACAAAAACAGCAATAACAACAATGACAAAAAAAACACCACTTCTTATCAGCTGTGCTCAGCTACATAGAAAAGTACAGAAGCTTTCACTGCTTGTCTCTTCTAAATATCATTTTTTGTTGTTGTTGTTGTCCCTTCAAAAGCTTTTCAGTGGTCTCTGTTGTGTATCCACAGTGCATTTCAAATCAGTGAGCTTTTTGTCTACGGGTGGGTGGAAAAAGGGTTGCTTCTGTCAGCATGCTGATGAAGATGTGGATGTTTTCCTTGCAGGCAGTCTGACTGACACACAAGTCAGTTAAATCCTACTGCCAAGAGCACTCATTAGAATGAAACCACAACTTGTTCTGAAGATGATATTTACATTCTTTATAAAACTTCACTTGACTGAAACTTTCTTTGCTAGATCCTCGAAAGTGTTGTGCATCCTCATGAGGGCAGGATTTGCTGTAATAACAGATGTGAATACTGTTACTGCACTTCAGTATTCAGTATGAAAATACTTGTACGGGCGTCATGAAAACTTTGTGTACCTCAGGCTTGTAACAGAAACAACTTTGTGTGTTTGATTTAAAACAAAACAAAATGACAAAAAGGGAAAACAAAAAACAACAAATAAATACAAAAAACAAGCCCCGGGCGCCCTGAGGCAATGATTTGATAATATTTTAACAGGCTCTGCAGGGAATTATAACTAGGGGACATAATCCTTTTTTCCCTCCTGATCAGATAGCTGCTCTGAATGCATCAGATCTCCTTGTCAGATAACCTCCTTTGTGGGAAGCCAGAGCTCTTCCTTCAGCCCTGTCTGCTTCCCAAGGTGGTGCACATGAAATACCATGAGAATAAACTGCATAAAAGGGTTGGATCAGTGACTGTGTGCTCCAAGGGACCACAGAGTGAATCACAGGGTTGGAAAGGACCTTCAAGATCATCTAGTCCAACCGTCATCCTACAACCAATACTACCCACTAAGCTACTAAACCATATCCTGCAGCACCTTGTCCAGGCGCCTCTTAAAAACCGCAAGTGTCGGTGACTCCACCACCTCCCTGGTCAGGCCGTTCCAGTGCCTGACCACTATCTGAGAGAAGTTTTTCCTGATAGCTAATCTAAATTTCCCCAGGCACAACTTGCGGCCTTTACCTCGAGTCCTATCATTAGTTGTCTGGAAGAGGAGTGTGAACTGTCTTTCTCAGTTCTCAAAAACTCTGTTATGTAATCTTGCTTTTGGTAATCATAAAGTAAGTGTATATGTATGCAGAGCCCATTTTATGAAAAATGGGCAGTTGGATTTCCAACAAATATTTTTCTTATTTCCTACAGTTTTATGAGATGAAGGATGCCGTATCTTCACAGTCAAATATAACTTTACTTCTGACATATGCACAGCATATGATGATTTTGAAATGTTGGAAAGCAGTTAAATTTATTTCTGGATCCTATGTTTTCTGTAGAAGACACAATATTTAACACTGTCTATCTTCAAACCCATCAGCTAGTACCTCCTGAACCCTTCTTACAGCACATTACAGCATATGTTTTCAAAGCCAACCAACCTCTGAAAATTTAGGAGATGCCAGAATTAAGGATGTTCGTACCACAGCAGAGTGTGAGTTCCACCTCCTCTTTCCCATTTTGGCAGGAGAAGTATTCCCTAGCTTGCTTGGTCTATGAAAGCTGCCTCATCTTTTTTTCAGTCTTCTGAAACCAATGTCTGTACAAGACTGCAAAGCATCTTCTAGGGCTTGTGATTCAGCGGTGATATGGGCCTGTTCTTCTGAAATTATTTTCAGTTATGCAACTGTAATTATTATTATATTGGTTGGTATTTCTCAAGTACTCAGCATTTCACAACGTGACAAACAGCGGTGATGTGAGAAGGCCAATTTGTTCTTCATGAGTCCAACCTCATGTGCTGCTAGTCGTATTCTGGGAGGTCTTTTAACATATAGATCCTCTAATTTGTTAGACTGAATAAACATGTATTTACTGCATCTCGGTAGTAACAAAGGCAGCTAAAATCCCTGATTGTTTGAAATTGCACCTTGTTGCTACTAGGGATGGAGAATTTAGTGAAATCATTTAGCAGATGAAGCATTAGATATCCCTTTAGATGAAATGAACGGCTTTAGCTAATACTTTTCTGAAATGGAAGGGAACAAATACATTGAAAGGCATCATGTTTAATCTCATCATTTTCATGTACTAAAGACTTTCATCAGTTATTAGGTGAAGTTATTTGAGTGGGAAATATGTATGTAACATGAATATTTCATTCAAGTGTGTTATTTAGTTTTTGAGAGGGCACTGTTACTTATGATTCTGACCAGAATTGTGGATGCACTCAAAAGGGTTATGCTAAATCTACTATTATATGAACCACTTACCAAAATCAAATTGCGCTGGAGACAAGAGAAATGAGTAGAATGTGAGAATTATTGTGCGCTTGAAAATATTAAAATAATCTTACAAGCATGCTTTTCTGTTGCTCTGTAAGAGCTGTTGTTACAGAGAAAATATATCTTCCTTTGAACAGTTGGGAAAATATGACAGAGTACTTGAGCACTTTTTGAAAACTACAAAATCTACTTTTTGGATTTAGCAAATGTGAAACTTCTGCAAGTATTTTTGCACCAAATCTGGCAAGTCAGTGCATTGGTCTAGCACTGCCAGCATCGGTGTCTCCCATCAGTGATAAATGTAAAATGTTGACTAATGACAATGGAGAATAAATGAGAGCTGCATAGAAGGGCAGGATGAACGTGCACACAGTTGAGCTCAGCATACATAACTGTGGCAGTGTACACAAACCCTGTCTGCATGGCGATGGATGCAGATTATTAAAGCAAGCCATTAGGAGTTGCAGTGCCATGTTTGATTAATGTAATAGCAGACTGAACAAAATATATGGGACTATATGTTCTGTTATGGAGAGTACATATGATATGTACTTCAGCAGAGGCTGTATATAGCTCCTACAGACTTGACCATCTGAAATCTATTAATGCAGTCACAGATTAATGCAGTAGGATGATGAATGCAACAGAAGGAAGAGGACCACTCTTACAGGAGAAACAGGACCAGAATGTATATAAAGAAGTTGTGATTCAGTTTCTGTTATTTTCCAGTGGTTTTGATGCATTCGTGTAATGATATGAAAGTAAAATCTTTGCAGGTTCATATATTTTCTTTAACAGAATCCCTTCTTTCTCTTTCCCTGCCTTTGCAGCAATAGTAGACTTCTGCAATGGTAGATAATTTTGCTGTAGGCAATGGAAAGCAAAGTAGGTGGACATATTTCTGACTAAATATGCCACAAGTCATACGTATAGAACCAGATTTTATCTAGGATTTAAGATGTCAGAAGAATATTTTACTTACCACACCATATCATGTCCTTTTATTGCAGAGAACTCAGAGGTTTTTCTTCAGTGCTTCCCAGCTATCTTTTTTAGGATTATATTGTTCTCTTACTGATACCGTTCTATCAAAACAAGTCTTCCTTCTGCCTACTCTTTTTCTGGAGAAGTAGAATTGTGTGTCTGTTTTTAAGGCACTTAATCTTTCCACTTAAGCCTGTGTTGCATTTGAAGAATACAGGATAATTCTCTCCTATTTTAAAGTCCTTTCCCCTCTGATCATATCGCTGGGTGGGATAAAAGCTCTTGTTTTGTATGAAAGCTAATTTTGTTTCATTGATGACGACAAGCACCACATTTACAGTAGCTTGTTGCATGAGATCACTCTAGGACAGCTTAAAAATTTTGTGCAACATAGATTTAGCCTGATGTTAGACATCACAGGTCGGACCTGAGGAGAGGGCAGGCAGTATGCTTGAAACATTGTCTTTTTGTTGTGGTTCCATGATGTAAAACCAAAACAACCCCACCACCTCCTTCTGTAGATTCTTGCCTCGAGTATTTCCTAGGATGGATGAGTCTCTTCATTCCACCACACATTGAGCATATTCTCTGGTATGATTAGTTTTGTAGTATTTCACCGTTAAATTATTAATGTTTGCTCACAGTTTAACAAGATTGTAATATATGCAAGACCAAAATACACATTGAACAGAGCTTGGAAAAGAGAGGGAAAGTGCAGGCAGAAATGGACTGGGTGTGGAAGGGCAAGGCCAAGGCTCAGAGGAAGCCTCTGATTCTTGATCTCAAGTAACATAAACTAGCAACCCTTTGCTGGTTTTATTCTGAGAGAAAAGCAGAATGTTGTTGCGGGGAATTCCTGTTCATTTTTAATAAAGCATTTTTGCACTGCACTTTGTGGCCCTGGCAAGTGAGGCAAGGATAAACAGTTTAAGCAGAGAAGAAAAAAGTATTTCTGTTGCCTTGGAGTGATCCAAATGAAAATAGGATGTCTGAAAAGGCAGGCAAAATAGCAGTACTTTATCCACCTAGGAATTAGAACCTTTATCAGGACTCGTAAGCTTTCCTGTTATAATTTGCTTACATATTTCTTTGTGTGAGCAATAGTTTGGATTTTACAACTTGTGAAGAAGTTGTGTGATGTTGTATAATTTTATTAAAGAACACTATAGAACAGGTTGATCCTTGCTGTTTTTCTGCTGAAGTCAGTGGAGTTATGCCATGGAGTAACCAAGGCCAAAATTGTCTCTTAACTCACTGGGATATTGAGGGTAAGGAGCCTTTAAACTATCAACACCGACAGTAAAATGTCCTGTGGAAGAAGTATGTAAGCTAAGAGCAATATGCTCTCTTGGCCTACCCTACTTCTGAAAAAGGCAAGGAAGCACCGCACTCCACAAAACAACCAACGAACCAAAAACCAACAACCAAAAAACCACCTCAGGACCTACAAATTAAAGGGTATATTATGAAAACACTTTTACTACTAGCTATGTATTACTACTAGTTAATCCAATTAACTGGATTAGAATCTGAATATTAGTTTAAAGGAAAGGCTTAATTCCAATCATCTTAAACTTTGTTCCTAACCGTTCTGGGACCAGACTTAATTCTGGAAACCTCTTCTATATCCATGGGCAAACAGGTGGAAGAGAACAAGTAGTAATGGGCTGGGAATTTATGCATGACATGGTTGCATGAGCAGTTGTGGAGGCACAGGAATGCAGTGCAGAAAAAACAGGCAATTAAAGTCAGCAAAAGCATTTTTTACCAGTGCTTGCTAAAGAAATGTATGGGCCCACTCCTCATGGTTTTATGGCTGTGACTTCTTACAGTGGGTGGCCTATGTAGTTAAATGGATACAAAGGGCATTGTTCAGCACATCCTAAAAACAAACACTTCTCAGCTGGAAAGCCATTTAAATTTATTGTTTCAAAGTATTCATCATTCCTAAGAGCTCTGGTATTATAATGATAAAAATATTGTATAGATGGAGTTGGATCTGGATCTCACACAGAAAAGCAGAGGTACTAATTCAACAAATACTTATTAATAAGCATAATGCTTAATGATGAGTTTCCTGTGAACCTGCCTGCTGTAGAAACAGAGAGCTAGTGCTAAGTATCATAAGGCTGTTAGTTTTTCAGCTGATACATAAAATAATCAGCATAATAAAGACAGGTAGCATTTATAATGCATACAAGAATAATAATAACCCCATGGGACAGAAAGAGGACTAGACTAACCCTTCTTGTATTTGCATAAAATATTATCGGCATTCATGTTCTCCAGCCACTTGTTTGTTGAAGGGATTTCCAGGTGACTCTTAACAGTATTTTAGCAGTAACTTAGAAGCAGTGTTTAAAATAAAATTTGAATCAGACCTCATTTTTTCCTCGTTTCTTTTTCATATCCACTAAAACTAACTACAGTGTAGAAGCAGATTACAGGAAGTTATATTGTTACCTTTAAAACAGATCTCTGTGAGATCAGCAAGTCTTGGCACCTTTTGATTTTCTGTTTGCTTGCAAAATAAAACCATCATTGTATGAAGTGTGTACCCAACTTAACAAAACAAAGAACATCTAGAAAAATAAAATTAAGTCAGATTTGTGAATAATAGCTCTGCTTTTAAAAACTTTTGAAAATATCTGAGTCATCTTTGTTTTCGCCTGTCAAATTACTGGCACATGGAGGATGATAATGGTTATATTTATCATGCATTTCCTCTATTTTCTCCAACTGTTTAATTTGTTTTGTCATTTCCTTGGCTTTCATTATATTTTATCCCTTTTATTGTTTCTTTCCAATTTTATGGCCAACTACAACATAAGATTGTTACTGTGGAGATCTAGCACAGATCGTTCAAATCCTGGGCTCAGCACGTGGCTACAGGGCATGTACAGAGGATGGAGAGAAGGAAGGCTCACTCTCAGGTGAAAGACCATTTGCTGAGCACCTCCATGGAAGCATCTTCTCCATCTGGCCTGATGTACTTTCAGCCCTTTTCCTAGACACTGGGGAGAGTAGGACAGGGAGCCATGCCTCGGCTGTGTTTTCTCCTCCTTGGACATGCTGCCTTTTTGCTTATGGTAGCACAACTTGACATCTTTCCCACCCTTCTACAAGCTAACTTAACAGGTTCTGATGAGAAGAGCCTCTCAAAGTCAGGGGAAAGGGCAGGGATCGTGTTTCTGTAAGATTTCCTGTATAATGCCTATGAATAATATTGGAAGGTTTGGTGCTCTGGCAGGTGAAGGCAACTGAATTTAAGGTACCACATTTTCTAGCACATCCAGGGCAATGTCCATTCAAGGCTGTGAGGAGAACTTGACACACAGCACTAGTATTTCCCCAAAAAAACATTTGTGTTTTATGATGTGGGTTTCAAAAAAGAAAAAAACCCTCACATACCTTAATTTAAAATCAGAATTCATACTGTTTTTGCTGCTGGCAAGTTTCTTTATTTAGTGAAATAAGTCACTGAAATCGAGTCTTGTTGAATAGGGGAGGAGATGTGTTTGCTTTTTTGCTGCAATTTTGCCAGCTGTCCTCAACTAACATCTACAAAGTAATGAAATTCAGTTAAATCATTTTAGTCACCTCTTGGCTGCAGGAAATTTGTAACTTGTAGATATAAAGAATTGTGAATTTGTTGAAGAGTTACATATCAGCCATGTGAGTGTTACATTTTTATACAATTTCTGCTGACTTTCTTGCAGCCAGAGATCCACTCGGTTTTCCAGGCCTCCCAGGTCAATTAATATTTCTCTATGGATTAAACTGAAAGAATGCGAGAGTACTGATGAGTTTCCAAAAGAGAAAAGAAGCTCCAAGAAATGATCTTCAAATTTATTTCTTCTCTTTGACACACTGAAATCTTGTTGAAATCAATTGGTGATTTGACTTTCATAGACTCATGCAGAAAATGTTCTGAATTAAGTTACTGAACTATATTGTGAGAATAATCCCAAATTTTTTCCTGAGAAAACACCAAAATTACCTTGAAAGCATGCATTATATTTCTTGGTAAGATTCCTGAGGAAATGTATTTTTCCAGTTCTGAACAGTAGAGTTCTTTATTTTAAAAGGTTTTTCTTCTGAGGATGGGGTAGGAATAGGTTCTTCTGCTCACTGCCTGGCTGAGCTAGCTGTAGTTTTAAAGTGCCAATATGTGACAACATCTTTTACCAGTAAGCTGTTTGGAGAAAACTAACAGGAAATATTCTCTGTCAGGAAAAAGAAACAAAGTAAAATGCAGCTGTGCATAACATTATAATATCTCAGAATGTAAATGCTAAACAAAATTCTCCATGTTCCTGTCCTTGCATTGTTCAAATGCTATTGTTGTTACAGATGCTGGAGTAGATGAATCAAACAGCTATGGATGTTTGTTAATATGCAAGTTACATTTGACTTTTATATAACTGCTCCTCTGCATGCTGGGTGCTGTCTGCCATGTGTCTGTTAAAGCCATAATGTGTCCCGTGACAATCTCAGCTTAAGACTGTTTGTACTGCCCACTTCTTTTTTCTGTCCCAGGGCAGTGGCATCCAGCACTTCAACTCCTGCTTTCATTTGAAGTCAGTGGTACCCTGAACAGAGTTCCATCAAACAAATAGTTGCACCAGCACAACTGGCAGTAGTTAGTCAAAAACAAGCTGTTGAGGGCTCCATTTTTAGGCCGTGAAGCCTTTTTTGCTACCCAACATGTCACGGTATGAAACAACAACCTGAGGGAACTATCTCAATGGCTAATTATGTTGATCATTAATGACCTTAACAATTGTACTTCATCCAAAATGAAGTATGGGAGCTGTGGAAAAGTGTAAAAACCCATTGCACTAAGCAACATGCTATAAAACAATGCCTAATTCAACCTGGCCACCAATCTTAAAAAGTGAAAAGTTGGAGAAAAAATTATCAGTCCTTCTTTACAAATGAGGCATAGGGGCATAGCGAGCTCGTCCTACAAAGTGATTTCTGCTCTGCAGCCCAATTTTCAGTCTCGTCTGTTCTCCCAGAATGCACATGGAGATTTGGGCATCAAAGCGCTGTAGTTTGAGGTAGATGAACATGACATACCATGCATTAACTGTGCAGTGGCATGATGTTTCTCTGCTGACCTGTCTGCTCTGTGTTATCTCAAGCCCACCTGCAGCTTTGCATCTTTTCACAATTGTGCTGCTTCATAGTCAACTCAAGGCAGCTCAGGGCGTAGCATCTTCTGAGTTACAATAGGGCTGCCCAGACAGGAAGGGCTAAGCAGGCCTGGTGATGGTGACAACCATCAGCCATGAGTGCAGATCACCAGACAAGTCCATCACCACAAGGCAGCTCCAAGGTACCAGAGTGGTAACAGCCACCTGCAGCAAAGCTCAGGCAAGGAGCCAGGGCATGGGCTGTGTGTACAGGCAACTCCCAGGCCAGCGGGCCCTGGGGTGCACATGAGGGTGGGGACCCCCAGTGAGGTTCGACAGAGCAACTACAGCCTGTTGGTGTACACTAAGGCTCATTATAGAGCTGTCTAGTTTGCCCAGATGTGGTTCTTCGTGAAGACAGAAAGATGGATGTGTTCCTCTCTAACAATAAGAAGACACCATCCGTGCTCACTTGTAAGTCCCTGCTACAATGCACGGAAGGTTGTGAAGATTAAACATGGACAAAAAAATGCATATTCTCTTAAATGAGTTATTGAAATATCTGAACAAATTTAGCACATGCGTTAAATCAGAAACTTGGCATGGACAATTTTAGATTAAGATGGAAAATATTTTCTACAATTAAAAAGTAGATTTTGAAAAAGGAAAATGTGAAGGATAAGATGGTGCTGCTTACAGTTGTCGTAGCAACATAGTTCTTTTATAAAATTCTCGTCTTTTGGGATTTGAGGGGAGGGAAGAGAGGACAGGTTTTGTTGTTTCGTGAGCAGAGTTTACACAGCTAGGATTGTCTATGCTTTGTTCTAGTTTTCCTGTAGACATATCGCCAAGTATCCAGTTGCTTTAACATAGTTGCTTCGTGCCAGAAGGAGTGGAATCAGGAAAGGTAATAGGCCTAAAGGAGCAATTTAAAAACTGGGGGCTGAGCAATTAGTTCCCTGCTGTTATTTATAGGATCAATTCTGAGTGGTCTGAATCTTCCAAAACATTTGGGAAGAGATTTCAGATGCCTAAACTGTCATTGTAGGGATGCTCTGTGGGCCACATACCTAAAGCCTTAGCATTACAATGTGACGATTTTAACAGTAAAAGTTCTTTTTTGGATCAATGCCAAAATGATTTTGCTCCAAAATACTATCTTCATCAAAAGAGAAAACTCACTCTCAAGAGAACACAAGGCGCCTGTTCTGAGTTGGGCCTGTTTTCAAACAAGGGCCTGAAGAAAGAACAGAAGTGACTTCCTAAAGCCCCGTCGGGTGGCAGCAGCCATCACCTTGTACATGGGCACTGACCGACCCTTTTGCTGCTGCCTGCTGGTGCTTGGCAGGTCTGGATTGCGCTGGTGAGCGTGAAAGCATTTCACAGAAGATGTAGCTTTGTAGCTCTCCTAAAGTCAAAAGCACTGTGCTGATTTACGGGCATCTCTGCTTGGTCCTGCTCATCGCCCTGCTCCCTCCTACAGCTCTGTGTCTGGGTTGGGAAGAACAACACAGGCTGTGTTTGAAAACTGCTCTCATGCTGCCACCTGCAGACCCTGCGGAGGGGTCTCAGATGGGCGCTCCAGCCTGGTTGGGATCCAGAGGTTATGGGGTTTCTTTCTGCACATCTCCTAATCTGGAAGGGCAGTGGGTGAAATTGCCTCGGGACGTGGCAGCGTGCTTGTGAGGCTCACTGATGGAAGGGTGTCGAGTGCTCTGGCACAGCTGCTCTGCTCCCAAAAGCCCACAGGAGCTGCTCGGGGTGAGGTGTTGGCAGTGGGATGGCATGGACTGCCCCTAGACCTTGACTCCTGCTCTCCTCTGGTCACGAGCTGTCTCTGTGTATGTCACTACGTTAGGACCAAGGCAGCTGTAGGGAAAGGGTTGGATGCTGCTTTCAGTGTTGCCAGTTCTTACCCATTCTGATAAAAACTTATCGATGGATCGAGGCTGGGGTCTGATGCCAAACATCCTTCTCATCATGAAGAAAGACCGATGCTTCTGACTGGACGGGTACATTAACAGGGATTACATCCTGTGTGCGGCCCTGGCTTCATGTATGCGTGTGATACCATTACAGGACTGTTACTACTTTAGAGGTCTTTCCTATAGTGTTTTTAATTATTTCCCATTCCCTTCTCCAGAGGGGAATATTTAAAATAATCAACTTCAACTGCAGCAGTGGCAGTAGCAGGCCTGGCCCCATATGGGCTACTCAGCAGCAAGTGGGAACACAAGATCTCAGAAAAGCCATGTTTTTCTGTCTGTTTGGAAAAGCAACGGATCAAAACTAGCCAGCTCATTCACACCTCTGCTGTGACCTGACATGGGCATCCTCGTCATGCTTTGTGTCTGGTCCGCAGCAAATGATAGCTCTGTCTGAAATACGGGGATGGGTTTAATACCCTTTTGGAAGTAGCTTCCAGGAATTAATTGAAGGAACTGGAGGAATTAATTGAAATTAATTTTCCAGGAATTAATGAAGCAGGAAGATAAACAATATCTGTTTCAATTAGAGGTATGTTCTGCACAATCATCTGGTTTTTGTTTTGCTTTGTTTGTTTTGGTTTTGTATTTTGTTTTCTTTTCTTGTAATTTTTATTTTGGTTATAAATAGAAAACAAAGATAACTGCAGCAGGACAGAAATGACCAAGTTGTCCTCAGTTAGAGAAGCTAGTCTGGTTTTGGTTACCATAGAAATGAAGAGCTCTAAAAAACGCGTCTGGGAGCAAACAGAATTTCAAGAAAGCAAGCTATTGATTGTGTTATGTACTTAAACATATTACACTAGCAGAAGATAGGCATGCAAAGCTCCAGACACGTTTTTAAACTACTTTAGAACAAATGTTATGCTTCAGCTTCTAGTGATACAGAAAGGGATAAACATGTATTCCTCACGTGCCCTTTTAGACCTCTGGTAAGAGAAAGCTGTGTGGAAGTACAGCACTGCTCCTGAATCCCTCCGTCAGCATCTTTTCTGCTCTTGTGCTGTTCCACGCAGCATACTTTGTAAGCCAGCACATACCAAAAATGTTGACCTAGTGGTCTGAATAGAAATTGAAAAGAGAAACCTTGGTGAGAAATCTGGTATTTCAAAGGAATATTAAGCTGGCTGGCAGTTATATTTTACATTTTAAAATTTAAAATGAGTAAATTAGCTTTTTTATAGTTCATAAAAATAAAAATGTTTGTACTTGATGTTGTAAATGGTATTCTTTGTGTATTCTAATTGAAAATGTGAAACGCATACCTTAATTAGTAGAGTAATGCCTATTCTAAATTAGAGTTAGTTTGGTAAATGTTACTTGGAATTGTATGTGTTATTTTTATTCCTATTGATAAATTGGAATTTTGATTTTTTGTTCTAATTGTCAAAAAAATCATAATGTATCTTTTCTGATAAAGAATTTTGAAGCATTCTGCTTTGCTAGAGTGAGTCACACAAACTTTTTTTTTCCAAATTGCATCAAAATTAACAAGGTTACTGTTTTCTTGACCTGTCAAACTGTTTTAATTGTAAAATGTACTTTAATGTGAAAAAGGAGAAGAAGATGCATTTAAAAAGTTAGTTCATGTGAAATTAAACAAAACGTTTAAAATATTTACACTGCAGTGAAAATGTTCCTAAATCTGTACTTGTACATTAAGATTTGAAAGTTCTCTTTAACCCCAAAAGATTAATTTTTTATATCTGTTTTCTCTTGTCTGATTCTGAGCCAAAAAACCTCATGTATAATAGCCAGTGGTATAAGCTAATATTTTCACTTCTTTTTCCAAGACAGATATGAAGCATTTTGAAACTAGGCCCCATTGTTCTTGAAACTCATTGAACCCAAACTCTTCAAGATGTTTTTCTGTCACTAATCACTTATAGATGATGCAGAATACCACTTCATGTGGTCTGATTTTGAACAAAAAAGGGAAATCCTACAGCTGTCCCTGCGTTCATACCTTTGTCCGGCTGTTCCTGTTTCACCTTCCTGTTTGGCCTCTGGGTGCAGCCGTGGCCACGGCCATGCACTGTGTGGTTTCCAGTCCAGGCTCTGTTAGCTCAGCAGGTGTTTCTCCACATTTCTCACAGGGAGAGCAGCTTGGTCCTGTTAAGGTCTGGGTGCTGTGCACTGAACAATAAAAACATATTGCTAAGCAATCTGTTGAGCTGCGGTACACAGCACAGAAGGATCAAAGGTTCCCAGAGCAAAGCAGTTTCTCAGCATCCTGATGCATGTGCACTGTACCCGTCGCTCTCCTTGCAGCCCCTTTCGTTGTTTGTGTGGCAGCTGTATTCGGGGCTCGCTTAGCTGGCTTCACAGCAGGAGCAGCCGCCCTAAGCCCGAGGCGCCTGCTGGGGCACGGCGCTGCGCTTGGTCTGCTGCGGTTTGTCGTCAGCTGGAAGGTGTCTGATGGAAATCGTTGGATGGTGTGTGCTGCAGGTCGAGTGTACAGGAGGGCAGGGGGTGATGCTGCCTGGCAGCATGAAGCTGGATGTGGCTTTGGACGTGGCTGTTAAAACTGGGACAAAATCCATGTTCCTGATTTAATTTTAATCTTTTGATGTCAGCTGTTGGACAGATAGTGCGTGTTAAATGGTAAAGTGTTCTTTAACATTGTTAATGATGTGTAATTAACATGATGCAGTAATTTTTCTTGGATGGCTTTGCACAAAGACAATGCTTTCTAAATGCTTTTCAAGAAGAGAAAAGCTTCCTGTTCCTGTAAGCTAAGTTTGATTTGAGCACAGGAGAGGAGGTTATCCATAGGTAAGAGCACTGCATGTTGTAGCTGGCCGTTGCGCATCAGCGAGGTGAAGGCTCAGGTTGCTTTCCTGTACCTAGGCTGTAATAGAAATCATTCAGACTTCTTTACAATTCTAAACCATCTTTACCCAAGAAGCTCTTGTGTTTGCAGAATACTGGTGAATAAAATAATGCCACCACAACTGCTATAGGCACCTTACTGTCTTGAGTACAGGAAACCTTAAGGAAGAAGAGGAAACTTGGCTATTTAAATTGGCTGGGTGCAAAAGAACAAGAAAGCCAAAGGTATTTAAATATAAGTTTAAAGATATAATGTTTTTTTTTTTTTTAAGGCACTGCTAGGATTTTTAGAAGCAGCCAGGTGCTTACACACCACCATTTTGAGCAGGTTGGCCCAGATACCTGAAGGTAAATACACTGAGCTGCAGAAGCTCAGTGGATCTTAGCTGCAGAATGTAGGCACCAAAATGACTTTTGAGTCACAGCAGCCTGAAAAATATGTGTTTGCTTCGAACTCAAACATCACTCAATGCATCTTCCCCCATGCTAGCCATGCGGGTGACTTGGGAAGCATAGCCACAGGGCTCCCAGCAGGAGCAGGGGCTGGCAGCCGCAGCCAAGCTCCCTCCTGCAGCAGCACTTGGGGGTCTGGCTTCAAACCTCACCTTGCCCTCCCTTTGCAGGAGCATTTGAACCTGTAGGCCTCCTGCCACCTGACTGAGTGTTTTACTGTCTGGTCTGAAGGATATCTGAAATGTAGCATCTTCTGAAGATTCATGAAAATGCCTTTTCTTTATAGGAAGTTGTGGATGCCTCGCTGGAAGAGCAGTCCACAGGGGGTTTGCTGCTTCGTTGGCAGAAAACAGTTTGTTAGCTCATTTCAGCACCTCCTCCTAACCCTTTTCCCACCCAATTTTTCATCCAGTCTCATTTATACAGCTAATTAAACAAGCCTGGGACAAGGCTTATGCCTCCTTATGAAGTGCCTGACGTGTACAGGCAGCTAAGCCGTGGTAAGGCTCTCAGTGCCAGCTACAGAGAGGAAAATGCCTGCTTAGACCCTGTGCAGGCCCTTGCAGCCAGTGACATTGGGCGTATAGGCTCTGCTACTTGTTTGGGTTTTGTTATTTTGTTAAACCCACAGCTGTCTGTGTTGGCTTCCAGTGCCATCTGGTGGACTGTGGTTTTATTTCTCTGGTAGGTAATGTTAATATAAAGACATCGCAAGCCTGTATATTTATATGCAAAGATACCAATGTTGCTTTCTGTACTCTTATGTGCCCTTCAGGAATGATTCATTCAAAAGTATTTATGCTCATTTCTGACATTTAAGGTAGACATAAATTAGAATTTCAAATGCATTATAGAAAAGTAAACCAGAACTATATGTGTGCAAGTAGACTGTATGACAAATGCTTGCTTTTTCTTCAATGGAGACTTCCGAGATAGAGTGTAAATATTTTACCCTTTTTAAATTGTGTAGTTGCTTTTTTGCGCTTGGAAGTATTTACTGTTCCTGTGTTTGTACACCCTATTCTACCTGTATCTTTTTATGTAAATGGTATAAAAGTTGTATTCTCCCATTCATAACATTTTATGCATCACGTGCAACTTGTGGTGAAGACCACTTTCACATTCTAAAGTGGACCCCTTCTTTTCTTTTCTAGACACTGGTTTGGTTCCCTCACTGCTCAAGTGGGCTTAAGGATTCTGTAAGTAAAAATCTTCTTTTTTGTTGTTTTTAACTTCTGACTTTTGTTAATAAGGTATTATGAGCAAATAATAGGTAATACCTGAAGGTTTATAGGTAAAGTGTGGGATCTGTTATCTAAATTAATTATTTTCATCTGTTGGCCCAACTCACTTGGCTCAGTGCTTATATTGATACACCAAAAAGTATAAATCCTTGCATTAACTCCAACCTCATTAGTCCTATTTTGTGGATGCACCACTGGCTGTTCCTATATATTGTCCTTGCTCTGCCTCCCCAGGAGCTGCACCATGCTGCTGGGACCCCTCGTTCTCCTGACCCTAACCACATCCCCAGGCAGTTCAGATGCAGGGATGAGCCACTGGCTCTCCCCAGGTGGAGCTCTCCACCTCCCCAAAGCCGCACAGTGCTGCAAGAAAGTCAGTTCTGGGACTTTCTTATTCTGGTAACCCTAACACTGGCCCTATCCAGTCTAGTTTTACAGGAAGTATTGGCAGAGGAACTGTGGATGAGACGCTGGTACTTTCTGTGTAGACTCAGGCATACAACCTTCTCTATGCTAGCCCCAGCCACTACAGACACAGGAAGGGGCTGACTTTTTCACAGCATCATCCAGGTCTTTGGGTGGAAGAAAGAGAGCATTGCCTGGAAATATTCTGTGATTTAATCATGTCTTGTTTGCTCCCTTTTCCTTATATGCATGTTTGCTCGCTCTTTTTTTCAGATAAAAAAGAGTTTATGGTTTGGTGTACACCATGCTGTGCTGGAGTCCTTTCTGCATTTGGGTTTTGGGTGGGTGGGTGTTTTAAGACCCTTGGTTATTTCCAGTGTGAATGGATGAGCACCAAGAGTGTGACTGTTTACCACGCCTGGGGATTCACAGTCCAGCCCACTGTACCTAAAACCGTAACTTCTGATACACTCTGAAAGGCAGGTGTTGTACTGTGCCCTGTGGCCGCTGCATGTACAGCATTGTACCGTGGCACGTCCAGGCTTCCCAGAGAGGCTGTTGAGCTGGAGTTCTCCTGACTGAGGTGGTTTGGATGGCCTGGAGCCTGAGCCCACTGTGGGCACAAAGCTGGTAACTGGCACAATGCAGGGGTCAGGCAGTGTCTTTCTGAAACAGCAGGCAGTTTTCCAAATGTCACTGGACACTCATGATAGTCCCCGAGAGACTTCTGTCTGAGCTGCTCTCATGCCTGTGCCTGCAACACCTCTGCTGGATCAAACTGTGCGTTTAGAGGCGAAGTGCTAATCGCTTCCTGTGTCTGGAAACTGTGACCTCTCTTTGAAACATATATCAAATGCTTATTTTAAAAGACCCATTTCAAAACACCCTGGCATTTGCTAATGAAATGGAAGCAAACTGGGAGTCATGAGAGGCTCCATTTTCCCCACTTGTACAAATGTGGTAAGCAAGCAGAAGGGAACATCTTTCCTTTCTCAATGGTTGCGAGTTTATTACTGATGGTGGGGTAAACAACGTTCGCTAGGACTTTGATGAAGAAGATGAGAAGACTGCAGAGCTCTAAGTGTTAGCACTTTAGAGGCGTTGAACTATCTAGGCTGCATGTGAAAAATGTTGTTGCCTACTGAGCAGTTAATGTGCCCATCAGTTATGGCACAAACTGTTCTGTCTTTTGGACGCCAGGGGAGACAGAACTCAGTATCATTCAGGTGGCCTGTAATTGCTTTGTTTTGCACAACGCTGCATGAAGTGACTGAGTCCCAAAGTTGAAAACATTGCAATAAAGAGCTTAAATGGGTTTGCATGTGGAGCAAAGAATGCTAAGTGTCTGAAATTTGGTTGCAAAAGATTCTTAAGCACATTCCAATTTACTGGGAAAGGTTTTTCCCCCAGTAGTTAGTATGCTGCTTCCTAAGTAGAAAAAGACATCATGAAAAAAAAAAAATGTGTATATATACACTGTATACCACACACACACACGCGCTAGTTAGGAGCATGGTCATGTGACAGTGTGTTGTGGCATTAATAACTATATCAGAAATAGAAACAACAGTTGTCAAATGATAAGCTTCAGATTTTAGCTAAGAGCCCTGTATAATTTCAGGTGGTTTTTGTTTTTTTTTTTTTTGCTGCCCCAGAAACTCAGTATCAGTGACCCTGACAAGGGCAGATACCTCTAGACAGAGAGCTAATTTATCCACATTACAAATCATGGTTGAGGACTTGCTTTACTAGTGTCTTTTTGCCATGCGGGTTATGGTTCAGATGTGTTGGCCATGTTAAGTTAAGTTAAGGCAGGCATACTCTCAGGTAGGTCCCAAGCAGTCACTTGGATGGCTGGCATTTAACAGGCCACATGTTCACTGTGCTGGTTTATGAGCTTGGTGACCCCTCTCAAGTAAAAGCTGTTCTGATACAGCTTTATGGGCGATAAGATCATGATTGTTGTTCCAGATGTCTTCCTATTCATAGAATCATAGAATCATTTAGGTTGGAAAAGACCTCCAAAATCATCTAGTCCAACCCTTAACCTGCAATGCTGCTGCTGGTTCCAACGGTGCGTTGAGAGGGGAAGTGCTAATCGCTTCCTGTGTCTGGAAACTGTGACCTCTCTTTGAAACATATATCAAATGCTTGCTTTAAAAGACCCATTTCAAAATGCCCTGGCATTTGATACGCCAGAGCATTAAACTGCTCCATAAATTTACTTTGCTTCACATTGCCACTGGAGAAAGAGTAGATTGGTTCACTTGGATACTGTAAATGTCCTTCAGAAAAGTCTGTCTCTGCCCATTGATTATATGTGATATGAAGGTGCCCAGCTGACTTGTCCCGCTAAGCCGGCCTGCTGCTACTCTGCTAATCTGCTCACGCTAGGCAGGCTCAGTCCTGTTGGTGTCTTCCCTGAAGATGAAAGGATTAGCTTTTTTGCTGGAGCTTATTTTGCTATTCGCCAACAAGCAGGACTACAGAAAGGTGAGTTGTTAATCTGGCTTCCTGCTTCTAATACTGGCTGAAAAATTCAATGATGCTATGGTGGAGAAACTGAAAGGAGGAGCTTTTTGGAGGCACTGGCCCTTTCTAAGTTGCCCAGTGCTACCAGAGCAGAGATGCTCAGTCCACAGGCAGCTCTTCGCAGGTGAGCAGCACTGCTTGGGTGTCTTGTGCTTCTGTTGTATCCACTGACAAACCTGCCTCAGAACATCTGCTTGGAGATAACTGAGCATTTTTCTGTTGAGAGCAAGCAGCTACATTCCAATAGTGTTTTACTGGACCAGATTCTGCCGTCAATTATCAGTAAGCAACTCCTAGCTTGTCATCTCCAAGCAACTACATCTAGGTCCACCTCAGCCTTGTTATGCTTTTGATTTAGAACAAGGTTTTTCCATGAAAACACTGCTCATTTTTAGCTGGCTGCAATATTTTATAGTTGCATTCTAGTTGCATTTCTGCAACATCAGCTTTGCTGAGTGGCTCCCCCTAACTGCTGGACTTTCCTGTGTAACTGTTAATGAAATATTCACACTTGCAGCATACCTACACAGCCTTCTGGTATCATAAAATATCAGTAGAAAGTCTCACAAAATCTTGGAGTTTTGAAAGCTCATTTTTAGCAATTTTTCCATTAATGTATCATGTGTTCTTTGAAATCATTTCTCTTTTAATTAAAAAAAAAAAAATCAGATGAGAGTAATTCAGGATAACCTGAGTAAAGATGCTAGGTTATCCTGTGATTTTTAAACAGTAACAAACTGTTCAACAAAAACCTTAATAAAAGTGATTTCCAAGTGGAACTAATGACCATCTGTAATAAAATCCACCTTGTTCCAGATATCCCATCAGCTTGACCAGGACTAAAATGCAAATAAGAGCATGGCTTGACTCCTTATATTGATGAATGTATGGTTTTTTGCTGGGTTTTTTTTTTTTTTTTTTTTTGTTTACT
>VXAL01018619.1:61141-74731 GCA_013399475.1 Chauna torquata
TGTACATAATCATATTAGTTGAATAGAATCTCATACAAGTGTAAATTTCATAGTAAAGATGTCTTTATTCCAAAATAATAATGTGTTAGCCAGACAGCTACAAAACATCTACACAAGACTTTGGTAAGAAATATTTATGGTAGCCTTTTCAGAATTCCACAGCAAACAAAAACAATGAAGGAAATCTAAAAATGCAATCAAACAAAATTTTGTTTTAAATTGTATGCTGCACACAGAGTCCTACTGTACATTTGTTAAGCTCCTAATTTTTTTATTATGTGTAAAGCTACAGTGCGTATGTTAGAAAAAAATAACATACAATGCTAAAATTTGATAGTTGAGGTCTACAAAACTGGAGTGGTATCTGTGCTTTCAGTTCAGCAGTATTATTCATGAGATAGAGAGAACAGTTCTCATTTTTATTGACTGATAATCAGTGGCTATTACACTACTAGAAAGTTTACAGTAACAATGCAATGCTTCTACATATTGTATATCAGAGCTTTTTTTTTCTGAATAGAAAATCAACCTCATTTTTTTGTGTTCATTTTTGTTTGTTCTTTTTTTACAAAATGTAACAAGCTTAAATATTTTTTGTATCAAGTTAGAAGACAGACAAGTGACTTGTAAAACATTACAACAGAAAAACAGTGTGAAAAGCTGAACCTAAGCAGGAATGATCACACATTTCTGAACAAATGCAATCTTCATTGTCATTGCGTGTATTAACAAGGTGGGAAAAAAATCCAACATTCATAACTTTAATGAGCCTAAGAGAAATGACTGGAAATTACACTGAACAGCCTTCTCACTAAGAGAAAAAGTACATGGAGAATCCAATTGGTAAGAACCACAGTGAAAGGAAAGCCAGATTTTTTTTTTTTTTTAGTGGACATTTTCGTGGGCATGTTCAGAAAAACGTTACATATTTCCTACATGCCTAAAGGTGTATTTGGACTATCCAGCCTTTGGCAAAGGGAGTCGTTAAAAAAGACAGAACAGCTTAATGAATTGGAACAAACATGAAAATAAAGATAACATTGTTTTTAACTGATTATTTGCAGAAGCTGGCATGGTTTTGCAGGATTAGCATGACCAAGTGGTAAGGGTTGATGAAATAAAATATAGTCTGTAAACTCACAGCATTTTTACCATTCAAGAGTCAGTTTCTTCTTCTGCTCCCCCCCCACCCCAAACTCTCATGTATCCAATCATACAAAAAACACTCTGTCACAGATTTCATAGCTGAAGATTATTTTTATTAATAATCAGCCTCAGCTGGGCTAGTCTCCATCAGACTCAGCAGGAGCAGCTCACAAGAGTAGGTGGTGTATGGGTCTTGTCTGTATGTGTAGCCCTGCCCTGGCACTAATCGCTGTAGCCCTTCTCTGCAGCCACTTGTTTCTTCACCTGAAATATGCCCAGCTGGCCACTCCTCCAGTATCCATGTCATTCCACTGAATTTTATTTTATTTTATTGGTCATTAAAAGGGTAATGTACAAGGTAAGATCATAAATACATTACTTAGGCACAGTCTTCTTGCTACACTGTAATGGCAGTGCTATAGAGACACAAATTATAGAATTTTTCAATAGGCACAAGGAGGCAAACTATCTTAATTACTATTATTAAATGACCCAAGCTGTGCAAAATGTAAAGTGTTTGGTTTTAGCATGAAACTGTTTGTTTTTGTTGTTTTTTCCTGGTTTGGTTCACTATGAGCTTGTACCCACTTCATTTAGCAGTGGCGGGAGAGGCTAAACTCTGCAGTGGTTCCATTATTTCCCCAGCTCTCCCTTCATTCCAGGACTAAAAAAAGCAGTAAAATACCTTGAGGGGGGTGGCTTGTGACAGCTGTGGAAGTTCTGAGCAGCCCTTACAGTGTCTTGTGGAGAAATGATCATGGAAAGCCCTACAGTGTAATGCAACCAGCCCATCTAGATATGGGGAGGTAATGAGAAGATTCCCAGAGCAGTGGTGATGAAGTTGAACAGCCTCAGTGCATTGTGGTTCACATCAAATGTGGACACTTAAAACCTGGGTGTCGCATTCTCAGGATTGTGACCAAATGTTAAAAAAGTAAGTTATTTAAGGCTGGTTTAAAGAGACTATAGCATAAATTTTTCTCCATTCATTTCTCTCAAGCTTGTTCTAAGTGTCAGCATCAACAGTCTTTATTTTCAGTGCATTGTTTATGTAGAGACATAGGTGTATGCTGCCTCTCCTGGACAAAAAGATAACCTGTCATCTTCATCTCTCATCTTTAATATTAAATTGTTAAACTTACGGGAGAGTATTATATTCCCATACCAAGTGAACATCAAGGTCTCACTGGTCCTACACCTATTACTGATCCCTGCACCTGTAGGGATAAGAGCTAAACTCTTCAGGAGAAGGTGTAAAATAGCAAAAGCAATGAGAGTCAGGAGGAGCTATTTTCTAATCTCATGCAGTTTGTTGATCACTTACGTGGCCAAGGAAGACATTTATCCTGGCTAGTATATTCAAATGTGTAATTCTCACAAATTTAGTAGTTTTTAGATCCTCCTAAACTCTGACTAAAAAAACATAAATGACACTGCTGTAAACATTCATTCTTGTGTCAATTTGTAATTTTTTAAAGAGTGTGACTGTTTCATTTCAGAGGCTCCCTTCCCTTTGTTTGCTATAAGGGATGCAAAATAACTTGGCTTACCTTTTCTCTACCTTTTTTATTATATCATAAACCTCTTTCTCTCTTCACCTGTGATCAATATCCTCACAAAACTGAATCTATTTTTTTTTCTCTCTCTCATATGGACGCCTTTCCATGATGCAGCTATTATGACTCTCTGTACTTGGGCCAATTTCTATTAGTTCTGTATCCATTTTGAGAGACAGTGAGTAGACCAAATACAAGAATATAGCATCTAAATATATTATGATAGTCAGTTTCTTTGCTGTGACTATGTAGAGGGCAGACATCACTATTGAGCTGCACAGATTATTTAAGTTTTAAAGAAACAAAGATCATTTCACATGGAACACAGCATCCATATGAACAAAAGTATGTAGGATAATTATTATAACTATCAGCTTAACCCAATAGTGTAAAAAGATAAACATGCACCTTTAATATTATTGAACCAGCATTACTGAAATTATTCCTTGGCATAGTTGTGTAATCACATAGGCACTGCTTTGGATTTTCAAAATCAGATCAAGAGAGAAACCCTCCCACATATGAAACATGTCACTTAGTTATGTTAATATGCATGCACACCATGTCTTTACAAGTAGTATTTCTATATGGCTATTCCATGTCCACAGATATGTCTGTATTTCAGTTAAATGACTCACAATGACTTACTATTTTTATGCATTAAGGGCTAGCTGGAGTATCAAAGATTTACTCTCAGCATTAATCTGTGAGGAAATATTTATAAAATATATTTCTTGCACCAGCAAGACTAAAAAGCAAACCACACTGCAAAAATGAAAACTAATATACAATTTATATATATATTTTTTGTTTTAAAAATCAAACCAAGGGTGACTTTCCATTTAGCTCAGAGAGCATCACTTGGAAGCCTTGTGTTTTGCTAACAAGGATGAACATTACATGCTCTTAGCTCCTTTTTGTCTTTGCAGCTAGTAAACTGAGTACTTTTGGACCTCTTCTTTACCATCATGTAGCGCTCCTGAATTCCACCTCCACAGAGTGTAGAACATTCTGTCCAAGCAGTCCATGGTTTCAGCCTACAAACTGGGAGGGAAAAAAAAAGTCATTTGATTGAGTCTAATATGTACCACTATGCATGTCTGCACACTTACATCTTTGGAATTTAAGATAGCATATTGCCTAGTTTATTACAGTAGGCAGTTAAGGAACCCGGTTAAATATATTCAAGGTGCCTTTGAAAAACACCAAAAAATGTATTAAGATATTTCCTGTCTACATTATAAAACACAAATAAAATTAAGAAACTATTAAATGTCAGACAAGCACAAACCACAAATTAGCAGTGATTCATATCCCGATAATGTAAGCTAGACAAGATACTATGTTTTATTGATTAGAGGCATCAGTGCTTGAATACTGTCCCTTATTGAAAAAGGAACAGATCTCTCAGAGAAGTCTGAATCAAATTACTAAGGTGGAAGGCTACTCAGTTTTGAAATTCATCATTGAATTCAGGAACAAATACTTTTGAAGTTCGTAGGTAACTGGATACAAAGATTAACATTCAGTTCCATAGACATTACAACCAATCCTTTGCTAGATCTCAATTCTAGATTCTTCAGATTCCACTCTTTGTAGTGGAGGAACTAAAATATTTTCAGTGACGACATGGAGAGATGTGAGCCTTTCTCCGTTGTTCCCTAAATTTGTGTTGCACTTTTTTGATGACAGCCAAACACTGAAACAGCTGTACTTTATTTGTTGCTAAAACTTTCCCTGGACTGTAATACTGAAAACAGTTATCACAGCACAAAGAGGAGCTGCTCACAAACTCTTTCCTGTTATACAGAAAAGTCAGACATGAGTATACTAAATAATGGTTTCACACTCACCTGGATATTGCTCACTATCAATATTTTTTTTTGCTTGTTCACTTCTTCTTTTCTCCCGGGCCTCTTTCCAGCGCCTTTTTTCCATACCTGGGCCTCTCAGGCATTTCCTTACTCGACATTTTGTACGTTGGACAGTTTCTGGGCATGCTGTTCCTCCAAACTGTGGTTCTATTTTAATCATTCTTGTCCTGATCATGTGGCCCTTTCCACATGAGGTATTGCATTCGGACCACTGGGACCACTCTGTTAGCTCACAGTCGATGGCTGCAAAGAATGAGAAATATTACACGAAATCTGTGTTATCTGGAAACCTAAACATAAGGTCAAGAAGAAACATACAAATGTGCCTAACGAGTATTTGCATCCTAAATACATGAATGCAACTTAAACCTCCAGTCTTTTCAGCAAATTTTGTGAGGCTACATATCAAAATGTTCTAAGTCCATTTCTAGCAGAAATATTATCTGACACTTTCCCCAGTTTCTTTTTCCAGAGTGGTGCTGGCAGATCACTAACCTTACAAAAACCATATAAATAATTTTTTCTATGCCTTCTTCAATTTTCCATTCTATCTATCCATATGTCAGTTTTATAATGAAAAGCTATTAAAAATTGAGTTACATTTGCAAGCTATCAGATACCTGAAATGTAAGCCTTGCTTTACTGGTAGATGTACAGCTTTAAACTGATGTACTCTGAGGCCCTGAATAAAACAAGAGAGGAAACAAACAAACCAAAACAACAAAAAAAATCCCCAAACCTAAAGGAGCTTTTTAAAGCAGAACAGAGGAAAAGAATTTGTATCATTTTTTTGTCAGAGTTATGCAGTAAGCAAAGGTCACTAATACCATAGACTACGTCTTAAAAGTTTTTAACTTTTCAGTGCTGCTCAAAACTCACAGCCACAGTGAATAGTAATCAAAATGATATTTCACATTATTTAAGAAAAGCTGAATTAGCAAATTGCAGTAGAAAAGCCTTTTCTAGCCAATACGTTCTGTGAAAAATAATGTAATTAGATATAAAGCCTCATAAACCAGCTGGCAACAGTACACTGAAAATAATCATATCTTACTCATTCAGCAATGCCTTAGGCTAGCAGTCTTCACAAAGACCGCAAAGCAACTAGAAATCTGCACCACCTAAGAAGGGGAACATTTTAGTGGAGTAAGGTATAAAATCAATGCAGCTTCCTCCACACCACCCACTGGCCCATATGATATTCTAGGTTGCAAAGGGACGTAGATCAGTAAAAAGGCTACAGTACAGTTCAGAGATGTATCAGAGATGGAGCCTCTTTTGTGTTCACTCTGTGAGCTGGAAGAATCACGCAAGTGATGCTAATCTTTCGTTCCTTCTTTGGGCACATTCTGCATTTGAGCAAAACAGGATTTATAATTCTGACTTGTTCACTATTGGGAAGTGCACAAGCTGTTGCCTAAAGTTGTGGTATTGTGTTACATATGGAGTAGCTATATACCTAAAGCAATATCGGTCATCAGCGTAGGACTAAGGCAAGATGAAGACATGGTCATACTCCAGCTCACAACAGCCAAAACTGCACAATAAAAACAACAAAAAATCCACAGGAAAGAACACTCCAATGTTACTGATGCCCCTGTGGGTTGACTTAGGAGTGATACAAATGGAGAGCAAGATTCAGAGCAACAGAGTACTGGATCATTTGTTTACAGAGTTTAAGGAGGCAAGGAGTGCTCTTTTCAATCATGGACCCCGTTCCACCCCCACCCCCCCTAAAAAAAAAACAGAATTAGAAAGCAGTCAAAATAGCAGTCCAGATTTCAGAGAGCATTGATCTAAAATTTTCATATTATGTTTTTTAACTAAAGGCAAGCAGTAAAAAATTGCCCATACAATAACCATATTTAAAAAAAAAAAAATTGATGCTAACAAATGACAGAGTTTTGACCCATAGACTAACACATATAAAGAGGCCTTCTCTTTCCAGAGTTTCCCACACTTACGGCATTCGGGCAGCATGCATTTTTCTGCTTGCTCTAGTTCCTCGTTGCAGTCTCCAAGCTCAGCCGCAGATTTCAGCATCCTTTGCCGGGTTCGCATTCCCTTCCCGCATGTTACGCTACAGTCGCTCCATTCAGACCATGGGGAAAGTAGGCAGGGAATAGTATCTAGTATGAAAATAAAAAGGTAATGAATGCTTGTTATACATAGTCTACAAGGGTATATGCTTTGAAAATAACACAGGTGAAAAATAGACTTTTATCTTTCATCTGCCTTCAACCAATTGTACTTTGTTGTCACTTTGGACAAAATGATTCAAGCTGAATGATGCTTCTGTAGAAGCTCAGAAAAAAGAAATTTTAAATTAAAAGGCTTGCTTGGTTTTAATACCTTTTCTTTGTTATGTTTCAATAATAATTCCTGCAAACAGCCTGTATTGTTCATGTTCCCTGAACTGAAAGCCAAACTTATGTAGTCTAAGATGGGATATTTATCTTCCACATTTTAGCTACCAAAAATCTTTTATAACTTAATTTCTTTTTGTCTTTGACGAAAATCTTAACATTTCTGTAAGAATTTAACACAATATTAATAGACAGGTTAAAGGAGAGGCTGGCTGGTTGCATAAAAGGTGCACCTCAATTTCTGAACTGCTCACAGGTTAAAATGAGAGGGCATGGCTTTATTCTAGCCTAATGATTAAATACATCTCATATCCCATAAAATTTCAGTTGCTTATGCACAGCTTGTGAATATACACATCACTGTATGGGTAATACAGTAATAGCACACCACCGAATATGTTTTACCAATACTGTCATTCTGTTGGTGAAAGTGGTACATAATGCACGTTCCCTAAGGGATCTAATTTTAAGGAGAACAGGAAAAAGTGATGCTGCTTCTGGTTTAGTTGTTCTGTAGTGCGATGGAGCAATGCATCAGAAATGATGCCTTCCTCTGTAGCAGAGGAGATGAATTCATGGTCACTTACGGCATTCAGGCATCATGCATTTCTCTGCCTCTGTAGTTTCTGCCTTGCACATAGATCCATCAGCAGGAGTCATCTTGATCATTCTGTGTCGTCTTTTCATTCCCGTGCCACAGCTAGCACTGCATTCATCCCACTCTCCCCATTCAGTGACAAGGCAGCTGCTAGGGGCTATTCAAAACAGATAGAGAAAATCCTTCACTAGTAGAGCTCATACAAAAAAAAAAGTTTCAGGCAGTGATCCTGGTATTGGCTGGATTTTATAAAGCTAAATAAAATACTTACAACATTCCTCATTTACAATACATTTTTCAGTCTCTTCAGTAGGCACTTTGCACATAGAGCCATCTTCAGGGAATTGTTTTACATATCTCTCTCTAGATCGCGTTCCCATTCCACAGGAAACACTACAGGGGGACCATGTAATCCAGTCAGACATCATGCAAGTGGAACCATCTAAAATACAGAGGACCATTTCAATTGCTAATATTAACATGATTACTGCCCACTCCCCTGATAAATCTGTAGCTGCACATTTATGTGCAGTGTTGCTTTTATGCTGTCTCTCACATTGTCTTCTCTGATGCTCACTTTTCTCCTTTCCTTTATACTTCTATGTACTTCACGCACCCACTCAGCTAAACTGCCGAGTTGACCACAGACCACTTCGATTTGTATTCTTCTGCACTTATCTTTGCCATAACCCAAATCATACAGCAACCAACAGCTTTAACAACTTTGAAGGAAAAGTAAGAGTGGTCCCTATTCTACAGAAAGTTCTTCTCCTCCACTCTTTCCTCTTGATCACCTTCATCGCTGCAGCCTGGACCCATGCATGGCTGAAAATCTTGAGTATCTGGACAGGGCACACTGAGGTCCAGCTGAGCTTTAAGCATTCTCTGCCTCATCCTCTTGCCCTTTTCACAGGTGGAAGAGCTGCAGGCTGACCATGGGGACCAGTTTGAATATATGCAGGTCTCAGGGGTATCATCTAAAAATAAGAAAAGGCAGTAAACATTAACAGTAGATTATCTTCCATTTGCTTGTCTGTACTTGGCTGGTGATTACTTTAGATGCTACTATGATACATTATTTCCTTCTGCACTCTAAACTGCTCCATTTTAACCTAAAAGAAAAAAATTGCAAAATTTGATTTGAAACAACAACAAAAAAAGATTTTATTTGTTGACCCCTGAAAGGGTTGACTTTTATTACTTTTACTGTTATTGTCATCTGCCAGGTATACATGTGATGCCTTTTCTTTAGAAGGGAAGGCTAATAGCACATACTAAAAAAGATGAAAAATTAAATCACTTTTTGACATTGAGTGGGACTTCTGCTCCTAAGTCAGTTTTTTACTTGATCTAGAAATGACAGTGGAGAATGGAACAAAATATAAATTAGTACAGCACAAGCTAATTTAAAAAGTACCTTCTTCTTTTTCTTCTGGTGCTAGATCTGCCACAATATCATCTATGTTATCAGGTACGATATTGCATTGCTCCCCCTGCAAAGAAATGATTGTGGAGATTGGATATAGGATACTCATACGTGTATACAGACAGAGAGGCTAAGACTGCACACTCAGGCACTCCTGGATCTACAGCAGTAACAACAGGATACACCAAATAACTCATTATATAATGCTTTTTTTCTCTTCTAATTCTTGTGTATTTTTTTTTTTTAATTCTGCAACTAAGCAGATGTAGTAATTACCAGAAGTAGACAAACAGTATCTTAAGACAGTTTTAAATTTAAGAAAATTTTAGTTATTTTCTTCCATTTTCTTTGTTGGAGGTAGGTCAGGGAGCATAGATTTGGTGGGGAGAGGAAGGATAAATTTTTGTCTTAGAGGGTGTGTTTTTGCTTGCTTGAGGATTTTACATATATATATATATTATACCTTACGTGCAATTCTCTCAATGACAACTCTGGCTACCAGCTTGATAGATCCTCCTTCTGGATCATAAAATGGACTCTGAGGGTGATCTAAGCTTGTAAGTGGTCTGATCTTCTCTTGAGGAACTGTAGGTTTGTTAGGCGACTGCAATCAAAAAGAAAAAAAACATAAATATGGTTTAAAAAGAAACTAGTAGAGTAGTATAGAAGCATATATGGCATTACCATGGACTAAATAGCTTTCATTCTTCACTGCTTTAAAGTAAACTTAGCTAAATAAACTTAGGTAAAATACATTGCAAATAGTCCATATACCTCATAGGTGACTCCACTGTCTGTGCCAGCATCCCAGGGTATTAAATCCTGAACAACTTTCTGAACCCAGCCGCAGTCCTTGGTACAGAGGTCTTCGGCAGACAGGCCCACGTTCCAGTCAGGGCTGGGCCCAAGCATGGTGAGGAAGGACATCAGGTGCCGGTGACGATCAACAGAAAACTCAGCAGAGGGAGCAGCTCTCCTGCAAATTGGACATATGAAGGCTATTAACATCTGAATTCAAGTTTACTGTTAGAAGGCAATGAAACTGGTACTTCAAACTGTGAAATACTGAACATTGGCGTGACACTGTGTGTCTGGTACGTGGAGATGGAGAAGCAGGACAGGAAGAGGAAAAATACAGCACTCTGTGTTTTCAGTCTCCATGTGCCATCTGAGAAACAGCCTTGACATTGTTCAAGGAGGTCTACAGCCTAGTGGGTGAGAGATGTAGTGGTAAAGAGCTGCAGCAGCATGCTTATGTCTCAGTCATAGAAAAATAATAATAATAAAAACTGTCAGGACACATAAAAAACTGAAGTAAAAAAAGCAGGGAATCATGCTGAGATTTTGGTTGCTGGGATGCTTTTGATTCACCCTCCCCCCCCGCCAAGAAAAAAAATATATATATATAAAATCAAATTCCAATGCCCAAAGGGCCTGGAAGTGTGTGTGTGTGAAAAAGCACTCATTAGTAGAGTTTTAGCGCTCCTGTAAGTGAGAGATTAATGACTGCTGCCAGTCCTAGAGAGTTCAGCCAAGACTTTCGCAGGTTTCTGCCAGTGTATGTGAAAGCATCTCTATTCATCCAGCCTTTGTCAACCATTCTCTTGGGAAGAGATCGTGCTGAATCACGCAGTGCTCTGCGATGTTGAGGAGTAACTGTCACATTCCTATGCAAACGGAACTTAAAATCAGGCCTGAACTGAAGGTTTCTGTTTAACAGCTGAAAAGCTGGAACTCTTCATGGCATCTTTCCCATGAACAACAATGAATGCTGGGTTATTTAATATATGATTTATTTAACATATGATCCTGTTCTGCTAAAAATTAGCCTGGTGTCAATGCAAGTTTTCTTCAGTTACAGGACTTGGATTGATACAGTCAGGTTGTTTTTTTGTTTCTTTGTTTGTTTTTTGTTTTGTTTTCTTTTCTTTTTCTTTTATCCAGTTTTATGCCAAAATAGACTGCGTTTTGAGCAACAAAAGACCACAAATATTTATTTTTAATGTAAGTTTCTTCTACTGCATTATTCATCTTGCCTTTTTAGGTTAGGTACCTGCACACACATAATGCACAAACACTGTTCTTCTCCAGCCATAAGGAGTTTATTCTTCCTGAAAATAATTGCCTCACTGTAAAAATGTGGCTTTTTTTTTTTGTTTGTGCATTTATTCTGACTCATAGTGGTCTCAGTAAATTTAAAAAAAAAAAAAAAAGAAAAAGAAACAGCCCAAGGACAGTGTTCTTGAGTACTTATGCAGTTTCAGATGTAAGATGTCTAAGTTAGTGTACCTAGTTCCTCTTCAGGAGGAAAGTTGCATAAAAAGGCAGTTGTTAATGGGTAAAGTGTCCTGGCTACCTCTGTTCTGGGGTCTTTAGAAGTTGTTTCTTACTGCATATATTGTCTTACATTGAATTAAAGACTCTAGGAGAGTTTCTAAGTGTTTGATGACATTAATCCTGCCTTTCCCAGAAAGAAATGCAAATGACTTTTTTTCCCCATGACAGATAGGACTCCAATTTCAAGGGAACAATTTGTCTAACCTAAAGAAATGAAATAATGAATGAAAGTATGAGTTTCTCTCTGCTAATACAGTATCCAGATACATTCAAGTACATAGCAGTGATTATTCTTAAAAAGCCTCCCTGACTTCAATTAACTACAGGTCTTGCTACAGTATATGGGTTTCTAAGTTCCCTAAAGGAATTTTTTATATTTAAAACTACACAGTAAAAGACTAAACCATACACAGTTAAAGAAAAAAAAAACCAAAAGTATGTGTATTTGTATACCTGATCTTAAGGTTAATGTGTCTAATATGCACGTTGCAGAGTAGAGATCCAGATCAGCTCTTTCAGGGGAAGAGCTAGGGCAGTGTGGAGCCGCTCCCTACTGCGTCTGAGATGATACTGAGTTAGTAAGTACGTGTTTCCTGACTTCACATTTCAATGCGCTGCACCGATATGCTCTCAGAAAACCAAAAGAGGCAGACACAATCGTACCATTTGAAGACAGAGGGCTCAAAATCACTTTAAGACTACTTTAGACACATTGTAATGGAAATCTTTCATCACTTGCTGTCCTTGTGATAGGCACGCTACAATTAAGTCTTTGAATGCTTTGTTAGGAAACTAAATATTAATCATGTTATTAATATAATTCAATATTAGTTGTGTATTTAAGTCCAACTGTATCAATATTTTGAAACTGTGTAAAGACAGTTTAGTAGGAGATGCTCTGCCTACAAGACTTTGCATGTATTACATTGCATCACTGATCCTGAGCCTCCCATAGCTCTCCAGCTTCAGCACTGTTCTGCTCCTTCTTTAAGGCAGCTAGTTTTTTGGCCGTTTTACAGTATTTTATCCCAGGACTGACCCATAACAGAGAAATGTAAAAATTAATAGCGGATGCATGGAGGCAAGTTTTCTCCTTTTCCTTCCTCCACTCTTGTGCAGATGTGCACAGAAGGCACACACACACTTTGTCTGCAGTGCAGCATAACATGCAAGGTTGGACATCTCAAAATTTTTGATATGCAGGGTTTAAAAATATGTATTATCATAAAATATATTTGTTGAGCTTGCTACTTTATTCTAGTAATTAATTTCTGCATGGATACTTGTAAGTGGGCTACCTCGAATTTGAACCAAAATTGCATAATGTTGCCAAACATAATGGTTTGCAGTCCTTCTTGAATTGCTGTAATTAAGAAAAGGAAATGGGCTGATCTAAGGCACAGTCAATGACTACTACCTAGGCATAGGGACAGGCACTCATTAGGCTTGAATAAAAGATATCTGTGGTGTNGTATTGAAAAAAGAGTTTTTGTTGTTTTTTTTTTTTTTTTTTTTTTTTTTTAATATAATGGCAAATTTGAAATATTTCCAGTATCTGCATGAATGATGACTTTATGAAGCTAGCAAGAATCCAGATCCTTCCACACATACCACAACAACACATCTGACTCAGGTGTCCAAAAATTGGCCTGTGGAGCTCCCTGAAGAAAACCAGTCTGAAAATGTACATAAGTGCACTCTAAAACCCTTTTTCACTTCTGTATTGTGAACACACCTAATAAAAACAAAATAGGAATGTAGATCATCTTTATTTCTGCTTTCAATACAAGTAAATACTGCCATTTTAAGCCCTTTAATTCCAAGAAAGTTGTTGTCTGTGCCAGGTTGAATGTTTGCTAATGCCACAAGAAAAACCTAAGATTTATAACTGAGTTGAATTTGCTCTATGAGACAAATACGTCTCATTTTCTTCCCCTACACATGTATGTGCATAAAAATAGAGGTGAATATGAGTTGCAAAGCAAATCTTAAACATTTAGGTAAGCTGTAGGTGACAACCTCAGAGCCCCATAGGGCTGGGACTGCTGCTTTTGTTGCTTGAAGCAGGCAGTACTTTTCCACTGTGAGCCTGATCAGCCTGCTGACAATTCCTGTCACATAATGCAGAGTGAAGCAAAGTACTAGATAGTGTTCTGCATCCTAATTTTTTCCCATTTTCTTTATTTTTATTCTGTTTTCTCTTTGTTAGCAGGATTTGGATCTCCAGCTATAGGGATGACACAAATTCAGCAAGACAAGAAAATGCTCCTTTTTTTTTTTTTTTTTT
>VXAL01018619.1:74862-165750 GCA_013399475.1 Chauna torquata
AAAGCCTTTGACAACAGAAAACTCAACTTGCTGCAAGACAGATTTTTGAGCATTGAATCAATTCTGTTGTGCCCTAATGCTATGCCTGTTAAATGTAATAGAGCACAGCTAAGGAACATGATTGATTGTGGAGAGTTAGTGTATAAAAATAGTATTTTGCAGAATAAAACTTTGAGGTTACTTTTGGTTTACTATTTGGTTAGCATACAAGTGAAAAAGTATAAAAAGGCAGCCCAAGCATGCATGCTTTGTCTCTATGATACTAACTAGCTCAACAAATAAGACCATTTATCGGGTCAATTTTGTACCATTGGAAGCAGTTTTACTACTGGGTGCCCTGTGTGCTATATTTGTATGAGAAATCCATTTGCCTTATCCATACATAATGAATTTTCAGAAACACAACAACCTGTTGTATAAGGACAGATCTGAGCATGAAGAGCATCTGTAGTTCCACTGCAAAGTGCAGCAGTGTAGTGCAGAGACTCTCGCTAGCTGTTTGACTCACCAGGCTGGCTACCAGAAGTGATTCTAGCTGTGGCACCACAAATGCAAATAGTTTTTCAGATAAATTAAAACAATGTGTTAGATGCTTATTATGCAGCATTGGAGGAAAAACCAACAGCCTGAAACATTTTCAGAAATACTGAATTTGCGCACCACTTCCCAATTATACAAGTTCTGATTTTGGCTGTGGGTAAAAAATAACACTGTGATCAAGTGGGCATATTAGAGAGAACAGGAGAGTGTAAAACACTAATTGTTATGGTAGCTGCTTGAAATAAACTTCTAATTCAAGTAGACAACTCTTATATACTTTATGCTGGGGGAAAAAAAATATCTGGTTGATTCCATGGATTTAATAAGTATATTGAGCATATGGTAGCCTGAAATAGCTTATACCTCTCCAGGTTTCTTCACAGAGCTGTACCAAGGTATAACCATCCTAAGCCTACCGTTAGGATCTAGATACTAGATTTATATGAGTATACCAGGATCAGATCTCATTTGTGCTAAGAATAAAGCAGTAGCCCTTTCTGACAGGAAGAAGAAAGTGTACGCACACGAGAAGCCTGTCCCAGTCTGACCACTGCTGGAGGTGGTGGTTCAGAGCGCTGTGGGCCACAGTACCCCTGTTCTGGTGCAGCTCCAGGTGGTACTGGTAATCGGCCACCTGATGCCCGAAGCTGGAGACCAGTGCAGGTGGCTGAGGAATTTGGCCTGGCTCTAATCCCTGGTAAACCCTGGACAACTCCAACCATCCCACTGATGGGGTGCTATGAGTGAGCTGAGGAATGGGGCTCCGTTATGCATTGTGCAGCATCTCCTTGCTCCTGCTCAGGTCCCCTCTGTCTCCCAGCAATGCCTTTGCACCATGAGCTGGGTCAGAACATAAACGTAACCCTGCAGGGCAGTATCCAGGAAAAGAAACTGGAGTCAAGCTAAATACCAGTATCAGCTACAGCAGTGAGTGGTTTACAGGAGAGGGAAGGCTCAGAAATCTGTTATCTTTCATAACTGTTTCTCCAAGCAAATTCTGTATGGTTATGGTTTTGCATATTTAGGCAACACATCCACTTGAGATGGAAGTACAGAAGAGCAACAACAGTATTAAAACATCCCATAGGATTACTTAAAGAACATGCATCTAAAAAGTTCTGGGCTTTTTGGAAATCAGTTAACCACCCATTAGTTGCCTCCTCCAGAAGTCCTTTGAAGCACCCACACTACCAGCTTTTGGAACTGACTTTTAACATAGGTTGTAAACTATCAGATGTGCCACATCGTACTTGGATTGAATTTAAAGTTAAATAAATCCTAGCAAGTCCTGACATTAAATGCAAGCACGTGATGCAAGCCACAAAAGCATCACATGTGGTGCTTACATACCAATGATGTAAACCCACTATTTTTTAGGTAAGAAATTAGCTGACTACACACATAATGAAAACTGCATATTTTAGGGAAACAGTAAACGAATTACCTATTATTCTTCTGGTCAGTAAAAGTGACACCTTTTTGTTTGTTTGTTTGTTTTCAAGGCGTATACTACATCAGTTACATTTTCCTGTGGATGTAAGATGTGTTTATTCAGCTTAGAACTTTTTGCTGTTGATACAAATAACATTATGGGCATGTAAACACATTTCACACCCTTGAACTTCCAACTCTGCACCTACTGCCTAGCAGCAGCACCTACACATCTGTTTTATTGAATGAACCTTAAAGTCACAACATCCTGGAAAGTGCACTGGCTTCGAAGAAAGCAAATGAAGAAAATGAAGAGTCTGAAATGGAACAGAAAATACTTCTCTCTCAGAAGTCTGCAACTAATAGAACAAAGCAGATGGCTTATTTAGATGACATCAAGAAAAACATAAAGTCCTGCAAAAGAATTAGGACCATTACATAGACCAAAAAAAAAAAAAAGTTTTATCAACATAAAAACAGAATTTCAGAGTTGCACAGAAGTAGAGGGAAAAATCCTCCTTATGTTCTGCTTAAATGCAGGGTCGGTAAGCATTTAACCTAATGAATAATTAACACGTGTCCATGTCCCAAAAAAGAGCCAGGGAAAACTACAATAAAATGAACACTGAGTCAATGAAATTTGACTGACATCCATATAAAATGGTTGAAATGCACTTTACTGCCAAGCTGTTATTGTCTCTGAGTACCAAACAAGAGGCGGTGACAGTAACAGTCTATTTAATTTCATAAAGAGTGAAGAAAGCTGCAACAAATTCTTAGCCATTTACCTTTTGGACTGGGAAAAAAAAAAATGAAAGGACCGCATATTAACCTCTTACGTTGCTGTACATAAGCTCTTAAAATGAAAATAGTACCTACAACCAGCTAAAAGACATGGATATGCACTTGTGTACGCAACTGAGTAAGGGATTACAGCATTACCACTGCCATTAAAGCCACTAATCAGAACAAATGCTGCTCTGAAATAGCATTAGTCTGAATATTTTTTAAAAAAAAAAAATTACAAAAGCAAGGGTCTTTGTACAGCCTGTTCTTTCTGGCTTTTTGACATTGCCAGCTAAACGTACCTTGAATGCTACCTTAGATAATAATAATAGCTTATTCATTAACATACCATCTATTTGCTTTAATACCTTCAGCATGGTTCTAACTTAACAATAAGATTAACAAATGTGAACTGGCTTTTGTCACTAAAAAAACAAACTAACAACAACAACAAACAAACAAACAAAAACCTCAGCTGTCTCACGTTAGGATTGCAGTTTCTGACAACTGCCTATTTCTGATTGTGTTTGTCACAGGTTGGTCACAAACCAGTGGTTATCCCGCTTGGTGCTGTCAGCATGTGCCTCTGTTTAGCCTGGCTTCATGTCACTCTTTAGCTTTCTCACTGTGCATGCCACCCAAACCATGTTTCAGGAATCCCTTTGCAATATATGGCATTACTGTATCTTAGCCAGGCCAGTCTGACTGCAAAGGCAAAGGGCTCTTCTGTTACAAATTCAGGAAACTTCTTACTTCTTCACTTCGAAGGAGCTCTGGGGCTACAGATTGCCTGCCCGGAGTAACTACAGCCGTATTTACAAATGAAATCCTATGGGATGCTCTAAGAACACTGTTGCTTTGTAGCTCCTTATTGCCTGGCCCTGACCATGTGCTATTCACCCTGAGAAATGGTGGTGCGAGATCACCCCCTTCACTTGGCGTGAGAACCCTTATGGTCAGATTTCCGGTCCTTTCCTCTCTCATTAACAATCTCAGATAAACAGCATAGACTTATCTGCAAGAAAATTTTAGCCATGTACTCTGGTTTGCTAGCAGTTTATTCTGAATGTTAGATTATATCAAATAGCTCCTTTTTACAGAAATGATTATGAGGCTAGTTATTAGACTACCTACAAAATGTGGATACGCCTTCAAATTACCTTCAAAGATTTTAAAATATTCTCATGCATTCCAAAACCATTTATTTTACAAGTGTCAAAAGCTCAGAATTGTATTTTGTGTTTCCCGGGTTCTTGTGTGATCCCTGAAGATGTCCAGCATCTCCACACCTTTATTAATACAACACACATTCCATTTCATCTAACCTACATATGCCTTTTGGTGTCTGGAGAGGTGAATTAGGGTAAATTATATTCCTAACAATGAAAAGAGATAACGATTCATATTTTTAAATTTTGCATATAGATTCTGTTTGCTAGAAATTTAACTGGTAAGTTGTTGCAATTACTTGGTGAGTATGCAAGAATGAGGCCAGAGGATTAGTAAATAGACATATAATTGTGTGAAAATAATGCATATGTGACTACTCACAAATTATAAAGGGAAATTATTTTGGCTCAAGGAAAGAAAACAGATGGTTGGGAAAAAAAAAAACATAAAACAGTAACTACCAATGCAAGGAACATGTAAGGAAAACAAAAGCAAAGACAGAATGGGATGAGTAAGTTTGTTTTAATTGGATGGCCATTAATTTCCATGAACAATCTGTGTAAAGTTCGTGCAGTGATTTTTCTTAGTCAAGAAGTCTTTTCTATGTTTTAATACCCAACTTTTTTCTTGCCTAGTGACATTTGAATTTTAAATAGAAAGTAAATGGTAAGTGATAGAAAATGGAACCGCCATATGTGCTTGCTCTGACAAAAAATGATTGAAACATTTTTTTTCTTTTCCAGCAAACACATATGTTCTGTCTTACTTTTCTGAGATTGAATTATGAATTTCTTGATGTGGGTGTCAGACCATCTGCCAAACAATGACGTTTCCCTAACTCCCAATAATACACATAACAGTTAAGACATAAATTCTTTTCATAAGCATGATGTAGTTTTTTGATTAGGTTTTAGTCGAAACCTAATGAATGTATATGACTATAACTGTGAAGACCTAGGTAAACACAGTACTTTACAATAGCATGCCACTTTGTACTGGAAGAGGTGGAAATTTGCAGAGGACTATCCTAGCCTTGTGGTGCTAGCATACAACCCAACATTAGTTAATCTTGTTTTCTGTTAAAAATAAGAGACTATGCACTTCATATAAACAGAGCTCTGTAGACCCATTAAAATAGGGTAACTCAGCTGTGCTGACAGCATATGGCATTGGGTTTACTCATTCTTTTTAAGTTCCTAAAATGTTAATACAGTTGAAATTCATATGGTTAAAACCTTTGTTGTAATTATCCAAATGTATATATGTATTTTGAGCTCAATTGCTTTCAATTTCATATTTAGATGAATTATCAAACCTGGTAAAAATGCCAATTATTTTATAAGGATTTTAAAAATGTGTCTTTGAGACTTACTTCAAGTGTTTCTTTTGGTTTTGGTGAAACATATTTCTGCTTTCTGGATAAAATTTATAATTTACATAAAAATCTAAAAATATTAGGAGGATTTTCTGTGTTCTGTTTTCGATGTGAAGCCATAAAGTTACTGCTTAAATCAGATTCTTATGTGAAAGCTTTCATTTTGAAATCAAGGCCTTTTAAAAGAAGTGTTTTGATTGCTCTGCTGATGCATAAACCGATCACTCAACAAAAATTACTCCTGCATGCAGCTGTCAGGAGTATACTGACACTTCTGTGAAACTTCCGAAGTACGTCTCCCAAAGTTGAGCAAGTCATGCAAGCTGGGATCACCTCATGGTTTAGGGAAAATGGTAGTCCTTAAGACAGCACATCACCATTGTGGAGGAGAGACATACCGCAGAAAGGCATGGTATACCACAGGAAGCTTTCAGACCTAAAATGCAGGAATTTACCCATTAGCCAAATGCAAAGCTGGAGCGCTCGGAACTGTTTTGCAGCTCCAGAGATTTATGTATTTGCCCATAGGTTATCAGAAGGCATAATAACTAACTTTTCCCCTCTATATATTTTTGTAGATCAGATTGTCCTTTATGCATTACTATTTCTGTTTAGACTGGGGGTTAGAATTCTTCTATTTTTGACAAGTAAACTTCACTGGATTCATCCCAGCTATCTAAAAAATCACAGAACGAGAAAATAGCTAAGCTAGACACACCACCGTGTTGCCATAGAAACAAGCAACTCTGTCTGGCCTTCTCATTCCTTTCATTTTGTATACAAAATTCCCAAACTTTGAAAATGTTTCTTAGTACTATACTGTCATATTGTGGAAGGAAACTTCGTTTATGTTTGGACTGACGGATATTGGCTTTTACCCCATTTTAGGCTAGGCAGTCTAATGTGACAGTGGAAGATAGCAAGAAAGATAGGGATTTGTGGAAAATAACTTCTAGATTTTTAGAAATAAAAAGTAAAGACACACATGCTGTAGTGGCACTATAGAAATGAAAAGCTGCCATGAAAGAATCAAAATATATACTTCATAGAACATTGTATTTGGAGGTGGGGGAGAAGCAACAGAAATCTTTGCATCGCATGCTATTCCCAGGATGCATGTCATCAAACTACTTAAGTTAAACTGACATTTAACTATTAGGTGCAAATAGTACATCCATGCTAGGGAAAGATTACACATGAAAAGCACAGAGCTACCAGAATGTGGTGGGTTTTTTTTGTTGTTGTTGTTGTTTTTGTTTATTTGTTTTGTTTTTAATGGCTTTATCTCTTTGCAGTAGTAGATACGATAGCATCCCTAGAAAACTCTGCAGGAATTTATTGTTACTACCACAACTTAACCAGGTTATTTTAAAAGTCTAAACTAGAAATATTGATCATTAAAATTGCACTCCTGTTCCCATGTGAGCAGTTCAGCAAGAAACCTGAGTTTTTTGAAGATAAAGAATTTTCATAATCTCCATATAACAAATATTCTGCTCGAAAGCATTTTTACATATAGGATTATGACAAGAGATCTCATTGAATAAATTGAATACAAAAATCTGAAAAAGATATTTACTTTAACTTATGTTTGGATATATTCTGTAGATAATGTATTTTTCCTCTGAGAAATGGCTTCTTTCTGTCTTTAGTATATTTCCTATTAAAGCTTTTACTTTAAAGAAGCTTGTTTCTAAGAAAATAGGTTGGACTCAGAACAGTTCTATGATTCTTAGTTTTAGGACTTCAAGAGAATTCTTTCACTTGTAATTAATGGAAGAAAAATGTCACATCATAGAATGACTAAAGAACAAGTGTTTCATCATCTACATCTGTCTATGTGATACATAAAACTCAGGTCCTGATTACTTTTTGCAAAAGCGATATTGGCTATGATACAGTGTGCAAATGCCAGTTCATATATGCTGCTTTCTTCCACTTCTTGCTGTTTCACCAAAATATCTCACTTTTTACTATTGTGAATTGTTCTGCATTCCGAAAGGCCTCAATCCAAAAATGTTTCCTCCATCAGTGTGAGCTCTGCATTCTCAATTTGTTCTCACATTCTTTCTCCAGCTTCCAGTGTGTCTTTCCCAACACTTTTGTTCATCCATTTACGCTTTCTATGGCATCTCAAGTAAGGTCAGCTTCTGAAGGAATAATGAGCTACCAAACATTAACAAGTGACCATGGGAATACTGAGATCTTTATACACTCTTGGTATATACACTTGGTCAGATGTGAATGAGTTTTTCAACTCATTGATTATCAAGTCATTTTCCCAAAATATGGCAATACAAGACCTTTGTAGTTAAATAACTATTATAGCATTTTAAGTGTAAGTAAAACACTGTATTTTCCTCTAGCTTGGCATGGAAATTTCAATCTGAATACTTAACGTACAGTGAGATTAAACCAACAGAAAATAAGGTATTGTAATAATTATCATATAAGGTGAACTATAATTGATACATAACATTTCCCATATTTTACACTTAGTAAAAAAATGAAACCATTGGTCAAATTCACTCAGACAAGAAAATGATTGAGTGTGCTATTTTCCTCTGTTCAGGCAAACCCTGAAATAACTTGCTACTATTCTGTGCCAGCACTGAATTAGACCATGCGTAACGACACACCATGCAACACCCCATAAAAGCACAGAGGGACAGCTCTCTGTGGGTGTTTTACTTGAGATCAGGTGTGCACTTTTGAGGTAGATTTCCCATTGCCTCACTTACCCTGCTTTGGTTCACAGCCCGGAGCAGTCTCAGAGGGCAGACCTCACCTTGTTCCAATCAGTCTGGCCTGCGGCTTTCCCCCTGCGCTCCCGCTGCAGCAGGCAGCCATGGCCCGTGCAACCGGAGCAGTGACCGCACCGAGCAACCTCCCATCCCCAAAACGTGTCACCTCCTGAGCACAGTTTCACTCCACAGATCTGCTCGTGTTGCAGCGTATTTCTTATGAATGTAGACAGCTTAGGCAGCTATTCATTATAAAGACTGTTCACGGTTATAAATAAATATATATATATACTATAGAGATTTTGATGCTTTCACCATAGAATTAAGGTAGGGTTTTAAGTTTAGACAAGACATACCTCACACAAAGTCTTTTGAAAATATTCCCAAAGTGCCTATTTAAGGCAAAATATGGGCCATACTATGCAACATCACAACTTTTATACATACAGAAGCGTATCTATTTCTACTTGAAGAGAGATGCTTAGGGATTTAAAAAGTACTTTTAAGCATCTCAAAATCTAAATCAACTCATCTGTCAAGAGAGAAGTGCATCATAATTCTTCAGGAAAAAAAGAAAATCTTTTCTTTTTGGATAACATAGATTCAGTGATATGTCAAATATAACCATGTTTCACTCATCCCACTTCATTACAGTGGCAAGTCACTGAGAATAAATTTGTAACTGAGACAGTTTATCAGACTAATTCTTGTTCCAAATCTTCATGCTCTAACTACTAGCAATTTTATATCCTTTTATTTTGAGTTGTTCATGATGACTTGTTATGAATGTGACAGTTAGGCTTGTACAAATTTAATTATTTCTTGGCTGGAAGTTTTATTTTCCTGGATGTAGCTGTTATTGCATTGAAAATCATGTTATTGTGACTTCAGTGCACTACAGGTATGGTAATGTCGCTGTTACAATGGCAATAACTGCTTTGGTTTTTTGTGGCAGACTTCCCAATCATGTGCTGTCCAAGCAATGTTCTTACTACTGTGGTCAAAGATCTGTTGATATGGTAAGCTATTAGCTGTAGTTAACACAAGCTATTTCTACCCCCCCCCCCAAAAAATTCCAAAAATGCTCATTAAAGTTTGCTTCAGGCAATAATTTGACACTGTCTTAACGTGACAGTCACTTAAGTTTCCTTTTTGATCAGTTATTCTCTTTGAATTGTTCATGCTGTCCACTTTACTGTATGGAGAGAGACTATACGCTCACAAATCATATTAACGTCACTACTTATGTGAGGAAAGTCAAATGTATGAAATACTGTCTCATCTGCTAACTGAACAGTTACGCAGCAAAGAAAGTATCTGCACCCTAGCTTTGGAGTAAATCAGCTGACATTAATGGCATTACCACGCATACTGACAGAAGGATTTATCTGTAGTATAGATGTCTAAGTGATTTTTTTTAGAAAATAATCTAAAATTGAAGGAATACTGAACTTTGTGAGTAAAGATCGTGTCTCTGTGGAGCCTTACACTACTGTTAGGCTGCTTCTGCAGTAGTACTGCTACTAATTTCATAATGTATTCTCTGGTAATGATCCAATATGTAATATGTTCTGCAAAGGCCATACCATTCACAGTTCTGCTACTGCATTAAAGGAGAGAAAATCTGTTTCAAAAATCTATTATAATATCAAAACATTACTGGTGTCCAGAACAGCATGGGTTTTGTGAGCTCCCGTCTATGCTTCTTTCATATACTAGCTCCCTAAATGCAGAGCCACCAAAGTTCAGTGGTCCCACAAACACTCTGAAGTCATTAGGTTGCACCCACAGTATAATAAAGAGTTGCCCATGTGACCTACATTATTTTATCTTTAATTAAAATAATGTCCCAGCCGTTCATATGTCTTCAGCCTTTACTCACCAAAAGATTTAATAGCTGCTTGGCTTTCTAATACACTTTTCTCTTATAAAAAGAGTTAAGTAAGTGTAAACTTTATTAAAAGAAACTTAAGGGTAGTGCTACCATGTGTGCATCATGAGATGTTCAGTGGGTTAAATGCAGCTACTGAAGTGTACATAAACTTGTAAAGCAAGAAAATACCTGAACCTTCCTTTCTTAAAAGTACAGACAGAGTGGAAGATAAAAGCAGCGTTCAACCAATGAGGAGAAAATGCCTAACAAGTATGCCAGAAAAATGAGCATTATAAGGAATGTAAGATGTGGCAATAAATAATGTTTCCTTGTTGCTCTGTAACCCTCTGCTGACTCTTAGTTGCACTAGGTGAAATTATAAATGCATGATTTATTTTTCAAATCAATAGGTGGAACAGTATTTATAAGCAATTTGTATAATCAAATGTTAATGATATACAGTGGATAGATGATTAAAAGACTATGATATGAGCTTTTCTTATCACTTTGGAGGAAACAACAAATAAAATTTAAACTATGCCCATTACAGCTGGTTAACTGCAGTTCAGAATAAGTTTGTTTTTTGCCATTCAGCGTGCCAGTGAAACCCAAATTTAAGTATGCGTGTTCAAACATGTCTTTTCTCAGTTCTCTGCTGCATAGTCTGAGGACTTAAATTAAGCAATTGAATAATTTATTTATCTCTGTTGTTTATTTTTATAAATTGCATCCTGACACCAATATCAGCATTTAAAGATGGTGCATTGCATGGCAGGACAGGAAATCATTTCAGCATTCTTAATGGTACGGGAAGAAAGTCACAGCAACTGAAAGTGAGCAGCTCATCTCGGGAGTTACCCAGACATCACACAAAACAAATGACACATAATGTTTTAAAAAAGACTAAAGGTATAGTTTCATTTCATGTGGAATATTTTAATTGAATAAATAGGAACTGGAATGGCTGCAAAATTCAAAACTGCATCTTCTCTATTGAAGTTGATTAAAGAAAAGTAGTAGGTACTTTTTAATGAATTTTAGTTTGCATGCTATGAGGAGTTTGGTGTGGTACTTGTGAATAATTCTACCAGCCCTTAATAAGATACTCCAGAAAGACTAATTCACAGAATTAACTTACAGACATTGTCAGATCTCTAGCCTCTAGGGCTCCGGGCATTGCATTATTTTTTATCTAAAGCCTCTCTGTTATCAAAGCTGAAAGGTGCATTGATTTGAATCTTGCCCTCGCAGTGCTGATTAACACCGATTCAGTAGAGAACAGCACGTGACACTGACATTGGGATTCTGAGTTAGGCACGGCAAAATGTCTCGTTCCAGAGGAAAAGAGGAGAGGATTTCTGTCAGGGTTTGGTGAATCGGCGCATCCACGCCGAGCCAGGTGGTGGCAGCAAGGCAACGAGGCATGCGGCACACCTCTGGCTGGCACAGAGCATCCTCAGGATAAAGGCTATGCACACAAGTGGTTTCATTTCATAATGTGCTACTAAATTGAACAGATTTGGGTTATGCGGATTTCCTAAACAGTCAAACAAATCATCTCTGCCTACGTCAGTCATGTACCTTCTGTCCCTACAGAGAGTGGAGCATTTCCTAAGAGAGGAAAGCGCTTCTGTAGGAAGGTCACTTCAGGTGCCGTAGCAGCATATATAGCCATACATGAGGTGCTTTTATGTTGGTGCGCTCAAGCAGCAGCTGATGCAAGACCTGGCAGCGCAGGTGTCGGTGTGGGTTTGTGCTGGGGACGCTGCACGCTTGCTGGGGGCTGACCTGGTCTGGCGGCTGCATGAGCGCACCTCCTCTGCCCTTCTGCTTCAGGCTGGCTCAGCGCAGGGCAGCCCAGCCATGGCCAGCCCTGCCGCCGCCACACAGGCTTTCAGCACGTTCCGACCCTATCTGAAATGCCACAGAAGAAATGTAGCTGGTGTAAAGTGCCAAATCGTTTCAACCTGAATATTTGTAATAATTAACTGCAGTGAACCATGTCACATTAGAAATATGATAAAAGGGAATAAGGACGTTGTTGATACTAGCTTGGTTTTACCAAAATCAGAGGTAACAAGCAAGCAGGAAGAAAACAGAAATCTTTTTTTTTTTTCCTCCTGTAAGATGGCTGCTCAATGCCTAGTGCATCTGTTTCTTCTTCCTCCAATGGTCTCCACATTAAACTCTCCAAAACAAGTTATTCCCAAAGTAGGTAGCACACCAGTGTACTGATTTTGAATACATGCTATAAATATTTTTTTAATGTAGATCTTATTAAAGGAAAAATGCCAGCTTTAGCAGTGGAATAGGCGTACTTACATTTTATCCACATATACAGTTTAGAATGAAATAGATGTTTCACATAGATGGATAGGTAAATTAATTCCTCATATTCTTCAGACAGATAGACATAAACATCAATTACATAAATTATTTTAAAAGATTACTTCTGAAATATTTTCATAAAATCTTTAAAATTCCTCAAATATTTATTTTATAGGAAAATACTTGCCTACTTGAAATCTTCATTTTAAAAATGTACTCCATTAATTATGAATGTAATGCAAATTTACTTAATTTGCTCCTATTTCCAGCACAGGGAAATTAAACAAGTAATGGAAAATCAGTTTTGACTAGATCTAAGCAAATTACTTGCACTATCATTTATTTAAAAACGCATTTTGGGGTGAACAGAACCATTTTTTCCTAAGTTGAATTCAGTAAAAAAGGAAACCAATGTGTTTTCTTTTCCAAAATGTACCTACTAATTCACACACTCTATTTTAAGTACTGTGAAGGTGTTAAAAAAAAAAAAAAAAAAAAAAAAAAAGGCTAAAAACCTGGAAATGGAACAACATATTTTTGTTGGCTAGGAACAGTCTCTCTTCCAAGGCAGCCAGGGAACTGAAAAAGCTACCATCATTTGCATAACTGCCACAAAATAAAGATAGAGTGATTTCTAATTAATGGGAACATGCCACTGAGCTGTACTTATTCCACACATACCCTTCCTCATCTTACGAAGCTGGTTAACTCGCTCTTTACCAAACATTTTCAACATGAATCTCTTTCTCAAAGGCTCTTCTGTCTCCCCTCCCTTTTCTTGAGGGGCAAATCCTAGTGATTGCTTTCTTTCTCTGGCTCATAAATGCTTATATATTCCATGCAAAGTTGCAAGGCTTCAGCAAAAAGAATATGCTATGTGATAGTAAAGGGCTCTCACTGTGTAGGTTGCTGCTTTGACTTTTACAGAGAGGCATTGCCATTCAAATCTCATCAGGAGGAAAGGAGAATTAAATGCAGCCCTTCCAAGTATCGGGAGAGTCTTCTCCATGTTGGGGGATAGTCTTTATTTCACTGGCAATATGGATGTGTGGCTAACAAATAGTATACTTGAAGATTTCTGTCATATCAGGCCCTTGCTGATGAATAGGCAGGGGAACAACTGAATTCTGGAAGTTAATTTGGTTTAGTTGCCATCTGTTGCCTATCAGAGGTCCCCTCACCCTTGTGAAAATGTAGTCAGCTCTGGGAACACTGAAAGATGGCTGTATTTTTATGCATTTGGTAATGCTACTGACAGATATTTAGGTATGTAAACACTTCAGGAACCTTCAGTTGCAGATGAAAGCTGAAATTTTGGTAATTAGGTGTTTACAGCAAATGGTTACCTAAATGCCTTCCAATGTCCTTTTGTAAATCAGCCTCTGTGAACCACACAAAACTTGCAACGTGTCAGAAGTCAAAAGAGAGGCTCAGCAACACATAGTGTTTACAAAGCTGGAGTCTTTCAGCTGTCTGCCATCTGATGGAACTGATTAGATAATATCGGTAACAGTAATGTAGTCACAAATTGTTACTAAAGCTGCTTTCACTGCTGAAGCCATCTTTTAAGTATGCAACTGTATACATAGCCTTGGGCTGTTATCTTTAGTTTTACACAAGGATATTTATCAGTGAGACAAGACAACATTAAGGCTGTGTGAGTTGTAAAGAGTACGGTATCAGACACAATAAATTGAGGTCTTCAACAATGGAGAGTAAGATAAGGAGAAGGAGTTATTTCATTACACTTCAGAAGATAGTAAAGAGTTCCATTTCTGACTTAAGTGGTTCTCCATTTAACAGCATCTAAGTAATCATCCAATGACCTAAATATTAAGACTACTTATAGGAACAGAAGTTTTGTGGGCACAAAAAGAATAGTAGATTACAGTAAAGAGGAAAAGGAAAAGGAAAAGGAAAAAAGGAAAAGGAAAAATGTGAGTAGAAAAGAAGTTAAACAAGAAACAAATACTAGAACCCCAAATATGAAACTCCCTACTCATCTGTGGCTTGGCATTGAATTCGCAAGTGCTGTGATGAGGACTCACTGAGTACAGCAAATTCACTGCAGGATCAAAACATACAACAAATATTTTTGCTCAAATGTGGCAGAAGGATTCTGGGAAAAATTAAAGACTGAAAGAGCTTACACATAGAACAAAGGGAGGAAAAGTTAAAGAGTGTGTCTGCATTATTTTCTCCAGAGAGTACGACCCATCAACTCAAACATATGTTGAATTTGAGCCCTTTTGCATTTTCCATCACCTTTCTATAGGATACTATTTGTTTGGTTTCTGGAACAGCTTGCTTTTTTGTCCAGTTTAGTCATTTTATCTATTTCAATACTGAAAAATATACTTGGGAATATCCTGTTGTATTTTCTGATGTTTCTTGTTGGTGCAAACACTTACCCCTTCCTAATTAGAGGAAAGATACCAAGGATATGTAAAATTTGAAATGGAAGGGGATTGATGGGATAATTTGTAGGGGATAAAAAGGATACTAACTTATAAATTGTTTGGGCTAAATAGTTCTATCCATCTGAATTGTAAAGGAATAGGCCTCCTTTTCTGCTAAGCATCACTTTCAAGTGCTTACTGAAGTGTTTTCAGGTAATCTCCAAATAAATGGGAAACAGCTGCTTAAATGGAAAAGAAATACAGTAAGGTCTGCACACAGTCAAGAGGAAGAAGAAAACCACAGGACCATGACCACTCACTCAAACACTACAGAGAGCTGAAATGGAAACAGAAGAGACAAAAGGAAGGAGGAGATAATTTTCTAGACTTCAGATAGTTCCAAACTATAATCAAGAAAAATGCTTATCACTTTGATATACATTGGTTGTAATTAATGATGGATGGAAGAGGTAAAAAGGCTGGAAAAAAGTGGTGCTTTTGCATAAAAGAAAAAAAATAAATAAGACAGGAGCATGAAAAATAACTTTGGTGAATATTTCAGGAAAACCTAACCATTCAAAGTCAGCTATCTCCTATCTTTAATTTTTGCATTGAAAAACTTTGTTTATAGGTTGACCTATTAAGCCTAAAATAATTAAATAAACTAGCAAAATTAATTTGAAAACACATGATGTTTTTAATAATAATTACAAACATACTGATGGAGTCCCCTTTCCCAACATATTCTTTCTCCTAGTTGGGGCTGCAAGACTGAAAGGGGCAGGAAAGGAATGGAAAATAGGTAGCTCATCTGTGCAGGGAAGTGAGGTCTTCTTGCAGGTTTTTAGAATCTGTAAGATTTTTGGACAGAAAGCTAAAGCCCCTTTTTTCAATCAATAGTTATTTTTCATTTTTTTTTCAAATAAATAATGCCTTTTCATGTGTCAGGAAAAGCCAGCATTAACATATAAAAATACTTGGAAAGACACACTACCTACAGCAGTATTTAATAATTTATAAAGTACTGAGCATTTAATAATGGAATGTATAACATACTGGAAAATAATGTCCATCCCATGTCTGAGCCGTGTTTGTATTTACCAGTGTTAGGCTATATGTACATGGAATCCATATTCCAAAGTGTTGCATAGGGCTGAATGCTTTCCTGGTTGGAGGAACTACAAAAAGTAGTCGGACACAAGAATTACCTTTCAAACACTTGTACCTTTTTCTAGATTAAGAAAGAGACGTATACATATACTGGACATATTTTTGAAATGTCAGATGCTATCCAGAGACATCTCTATTAATGGGCTACTCCTCTCTAACTATCCATTTTCAATTCTAGTTTTTTTCAGAGGGCTGAGAACTGTATGGTGAAACGATATTCCTTGTTCTGCTATGGTACCTTGGCTTGGAGATTCTGCCTTTTTGGAAAATCAGAGACAAACCTGAAGAATGTGCTTTCACCTACTTCCCTGCCACACTACAAATATGTTACGTAAAAGAAAGATAAATATATGATAATGCCTTTCCCTAATGGTGAGGAATCACAGAGCATGAAGGACAAAGAGACCACGAGAAAACAGGCAGCTGTAAAAACAGCAGGTGCCCTAACAACACTACATGGCTTGGACTTCACCACACTGAAGACAATTCAGCACTTGCCAAGATGTGAACTGACAGCTTCTTCCATGCCCAGCAACTGACTCTGGCCCACACCTCCCAGAGGAGTCCAATTTTTCTTCTTGTGACTGACTACATAACTCATGTTATAGAGTGAGACTAGTTGATCAGGATTTGTGTTTATTTTCTTCTGGTGGACTATCCTGGCAAGCTCTTATTTATGTGAAAATGCTTGTTGAATCAAAAGAGATGCATCACAGTAGAGATTTCTGGATTTGAAATAAAAGCATAATGAATACAGCAAGGAAAAAAAATCACATATATTTTGGGGGAAGAGAATTCAGGGAAAGATTTTTAAGGGTATTAGTTCCTGTGGAATTTGATGCATACTATCTTTAAAAGTCTTGCCCTCTGTATCCCCAAATTCTGCTGTCATGGCTTGATTATTTTGCAGTTGCCAGATATGCAGATTTGGATACCAGTTGTACCATCTGCATTTGCTGTATTTTATCTTTCACACTGCCAAAGGCCACTGATTTACAGCTGAGTATGAAAGTAAAATTTGATTCTGCCTGAAACACAGCTGAGAGAAAGGCAGCAGTGAGCTGTGCTCTTGTTTATACAAGTAAGATAAGAAAAACTACTTTCATTTGACAGCATGTTGTATACTGATACCATTACACTCAAGGAAGAATGCATATGTACTTTAAAGTCAGAATTTCAGGCACACAACTTGATAATATGAACACGTGCAACAGAGAGCTGTTCTATTGCTTGGTATGGCACTCCTCATGCTCCCAGTGTTGCTCTATCCATTGGGCAATCTTAACACTAGTTCACAAAAACTACCCAAAATTGTCTCCTGCATGCATCAGCTCCGGAGAGTTCTTTGCATGCTGGTGCACTGGGTAAGAAACTGGACGGAGGATAATGAAGATGAATGACAGGAAGCAAAACAAATAAAAAAGCGTGACAAAGAGCGGGAACATACAGGAACTGAGGAGGGGAATGATAAAAGACAGCGAAGTACTAAGCCTATGGCAGGATATAGTTCCCATAGCATGATATTGTACTGGAGGACAACAATATGTTTAAAAGTATTAGCCTTAACAGTAATTAACAGAGAGCATTTGAGAAAAATACTCAGTATCATTGAATCCTTCCCTGCTTCGCTCTGGAAACTTGTCTCAGCACCTTGTGTAATTTCTTGTATCTGAACTCATGTCTGAAACTAAAGACCTCTCCCTGGGGAGGCACTTTGTGACCACTGGGTCTGCATGCAGAAGTCTCTATTTCCTTCCTCCTAAGCAGAAGAAAAGCTCCCAGTTATTTTTCCCTTCTTATCTCTGGTGTCAAGAACCAAGGGCTTTCAGCATGACTGTCAGATTTAGACACAAACTTACACACTCCAGTCTGAAGTGCCCTCAGTCTAAAGAGAGCTTGAAATATTACTTAATGAGGTATGACCGGCCTCAGGAGTCATGGCCTCATTGACCAGCATCAACAGAGTAGAACAAAAGCCATTCAACTACATGCATCCATGAGAGAAGCCTGTCCAAGACTATCCTCTCACATGTTTTTACGGGTGACTGCCATGGAAGCACAAGGGCTCACCAACTGCCCAAGATCTGGGTAAGAATTAGCAGTTGCCTTGCTACAGCCGCTGTCAGGGAAGGAGGAGGTGCTGTGGTCTCCCTCGCTGGTTTGGAAAGAAGGGAGAGGAGCCAGCAGCCCCAGGGGCATATAGAATTAGGAAGAAAACTAAAGTGTGAGCAGGCTGAATTTGCCAACTTTTGACACTTCAGGCCTCTGTGAATTGGCTCAATAGAGTTGTGCATTTCATAATTGTTGTAAAACACATTCAGAAAGGTTTTTAAGCTTTGCTTATTATGACACATCGTAGCACCTCTTTGACACCAGTATCACATTATATTAGATATATAACTCACGATTATGTGAAAGAAGGTTATTCATGACTTTTAGTCAATTATTGATTAGCAAGATGGCTGTGTTATGCATAACAATAGACCACATGTTTCTCCTGAGCAGTCATTATCCAATACTTGCACAACTCTAATCTAAATTCCAAGAGGGACAATCCATAAAAGGGATATTAACACCAGAAGTTCATGGCAATTGAAAAATTTGTCTTCCTTTGCAGCTTAGATGATATTTTAAAATGGAATAGCACAGAAGAACATCATGGCAAAATATGATTAAAAAAAATTATAAAAGCCCAAAATCCAATAGTATCTGTAAAGTGAAGGAATATTTGTTAAGGGAACACTTGCACAACATTTGAAAGCACAAATGCCAAGGTTTATTCCTTTTGATGTTATTAAAAGGTAAGAATTAGCAAATAGAAAAGGTAAGAAGTGACTGGAGGAACACCTGGAAGATTTTGCAAACGCATTTGCATGCATATTTGTGGAAGAATATGCCTAGAAACATGGCAAATGGTACCAAATCCCTTGGGGTTCATTATTTGAATATCCTTTAAAAAGAAAATACTGAAAATTTCAGGAGAATAACACCATAAATAAAGAATGCCATCATGGTCATCTTGATTAACCACTTGTATAACACCAGCCAAATAAAGTCTAACCCACAATTCCTGTGCAGAGCCTACAACTATGTCTCATGGCTAAAATATGTTCAAAGCGATTGAAAATCCATCTCGTGTTCAGGTAAGTTGCTCCGAAGGCTGGTCACACTGTTAAAGCCTTGCCCCATACCTTTAGCGAGAATTTCCTTGTCAACAAATTTCCTTAGCTTCCATGCTATGAGGGGTTTCATAGGTTTTCCTTGCTAGATAATGAACCATCAGCTACCAGAAATCTTTTCACTATGTAGGCTGTGATCACCTCCTAACCTTTATTATTATTTTTTTAATAAACTGAATAGCTTAAGTCCTAAGCTGCTTAAGAGTTTCTAAACCTCTTGTGGTAGGGAATGCTTTCTAAAAACTGAACTCTTCTGGCAGCTTTTTTCTGACTAACCTCCAAATTTTCACATCCTTTCTGAAGTACAGACAACAAAACCAGACACAGTATTTCACTAGCTGCTTCCCTTACGCTTTTTACAGAGGAAACAGGACTACCTGGCCCTTACAATCTTGCAGTAGAGCAATTGACCTGCTTCTCCAAGGACTAAATTTGATTCTCAGCTAATAAGGGGACTCCTTATATTGAGTTCTCGTCTTTAGTCACTTCTTGTAAGTCTCACTTATTTGGGCCTGGATAATTAGAATAAGCCCATGCACAGATAAGCCCGGCCCAAGCACAGATAAGGTATGCAGGAACCAACCCCCACCCTGCTACCCCAGAAAGACCAACCAGTAAACTTATGGGTGTCCTGACAGACGAGCTTTATCCTCTTTTCTGATGAGTGCCAGGGAGCCCAAAGTTAGGATCCTGGGAAGCTACTTAGCTGTCTCACTTGATAAAATAACTATGGTTGTACTACCATCAGGATCACAGTGCTATCACAGAGTGTTTCAGATAAGTATTTTAAAGAATTAATCCTTTAAGAGGTTTTTGTTGGTGGATTGGGGATTTCCTCAGACAGAATCACAGAATCACAGAATCACAGAATGGGCAGGGTTGGAAGGGACCTCTGAAGATCATCCAGTCCAACCCCCCTGCCGAGTAGGATCACCTAGAGCACGTTGCGCAGGATGGCATCCAGACGGGCTTTGAATATCTCCAGAGAAGGAGACTCCACAACCTCTCTGGGCAGCCTGTTCCAGTGCTCTGGCACCCTCACAGTAAAGAAGTGAAAAATTTCTGAAAACCCATTATATCTTTGCGTTATTTGCTGTATTGCCACAGTGTGTTAACAGGACACTAGAAAATACCGTGCATAGAATGGTACAATATGTATTTGAGCAAGCTTTGCATAAACATCCTTGTTCAATGAAGGCACAAACTCCATGGAATGATCCTTCTGCTGTAACAGTCAGTGAACCTAAGTATGTAAAACATAAAGAGATGCTAAAGAGAAAAGAGAGAGAAGCAGTTGTTCGCAAAACCAAAAAATGATGAAAAGCTCATCTTTCAAAATACTTTTAGATTGTTTCTTTACAAGAGTGAATGATTAGATGAGACAATGAGTTTAGAGACATCTGTTAGCCAACACTGAACACAAGGCTTTGGAGCTATATTACTCCCTACTTACTTACACGTTCAGAGGTTGCCAGGCAGGCCACTGCGCTTTTGCCTTGATGACTGTTAAAACCTCATCGCTCTGTGAAGAGAGACAAAAGAGTAAAGTGATTGGGACAATTTTACAATGAGAGCAATATGATTTATGGCAAAAAGCAAGAGACTCTAGATCAAACTGTGCCTCCAAATTCTGATTATGAGAAATATGCTTTGTCCTTTTGTTATCTTGGCACCTCACGTCCTCAGCTGCCCGGGTTCATTGAGAAGCCTCCATGAACGCGAGTCGCGAGAGCAGCACGCAGTTAGGCAGACCTTGGGCACAGTCTCTTTCCCTTCTGCAGGAGCAGAATTCAGCTTAAAACACCAACAGCAGTTCACAGACCGTGTTATTTTTGCACGTCTCCCCAGTAAAAGGCTACTGCCCTAGGCAATCTAATGCACTCTATTAGAATGTATGCAATAGTATTTAATATCCTCATATCAGCAGGTGTCCACGGTGGATGCACTGTAATCTCCTCCAAGTAAAACTGTTGATAGCACCTTCTCTTTCCTCTCCATTTACTCACGTAAAATTAAAGAGTGAAACACAGCAGCTACCACTTTGCCATAGTGTGGCAAAGCATTGTACAAAGATTATTTCCTAAAGTCTGTAGCAATTTCTGCATCAGCAGTTTTAAACTTTATATTGATACAATAAACCCAGGACAAAGCCAGGAAACCATTAACAAGGCTCTGATGCCCAGAAGACATCGATCATGCATTTTTTAGAAGCATTTTCCCTATCTCCCCTTGGAATCCATCCTGATAATTTGCTTAGAGGAACACAAAGTTCACAACTCGCTCACATGATTTCCACTGTCTTTTAAAAACATTTTCCAATTAAACTAAGAAACTCACCTCATACATTACAAGTAATTGGCACTTCCAACAGAGTTGGCCTTTCAGTTTAGTGATAATCGTGCCATTTCCTGCTTGATAGCAATAGTTCTGATACCCCAGGCTAGCTCTAATCCACGTACTCCTCTGTTCAAAGGAAACAATTTTCACTGGTTGTTTCTACCTCTCTCAATATTTTCTGACTTCCCTCTTTTTACCAAAGCAAGGTTATTACAGCGCTGAGGGGCCTTCTTTGTAACATACAGGGTTTTCAGTCTTGAGAATACACATGCGACATGACCTGTCCCTCGTCTCAGTGGATGGATAAGCCACTTTGTGAAAATCCTTTTTCTAAATATAGACGCTTGGCTGAAGCCTACACTATGTTACATGCACTGAGCTTAGCTTGCTGAAAGTTTGACTCTGTGAATGGAAGTAAGCGTAAAAAGCTTGTGAGCAATCTATAGATAGAGAGCAAGCTACAGAAAGGACACAGAGGTTGGATTTGCTGGCCAATCTCTTCAGCTATAATTTATTGGCAGATGGTATGAATTGAGAGGATATGAAATTCCTCAAGTGAAACACAATAATATATACCTAGTCAGTACAACCCAACTGCCTTCAATAACCCAAATGTACAGACTTTAGAGGTGAGGTGTAAAACACCAAGCAATTTTAATTTTTATGAATTTTGTTAACATTTTCTTAGGGCTTGTTATATTACATTTGTACCCATTTTTCTCTCCTCCTCGTACTCCCAAAGTTTTGCTTTGATTTTTGAAGTAAACAAATGCTCAAATTCATGTCAAAACATGGCAAAAGAACTAGGATGTTTCACTGTCGTATATTCCAAGTTGTCTTGTCATCATTTATGTATTTGGCTGGGAAGCTACGATTCGCGAGTAATGAAACTGTTAAGATTTTGAAACGGAAAACCAGATCATCTGCAAAATGATGGAGTGTCAGTATGTAACAATGTCAGAAGAAGTTAAAGAACACTTGTGCAGTTCTCCTGAAAATCATTCAGGTAAAGCCTGATACACATCTTTTCCAACAACAACAAAAAAAGAAAAAAGGAAAGAAGAAGAAAACTGTCAAGCCCATGTTATGCCTCTGTGCATGTGGAAGTTGTCAAGGAATGAATTTGGGACTACCTGTCACTTGTTAGAGACATAGAGGAGAAAAGTTGTTAGTCTCTTTCCCTTTCCCATGTAAAAGGCTTTCCTCCTTAAGTACAAATCACACAACAGATATTTGAGAATTTGCAATTGACTTTTTGCTCAGTTTGTTTTGTGCACATTGATATCATGCAATGAGGTATAGGTAGGAAATTCTCGCGTCAGGGGAACGAGGGTGCGCGGCGCTGTGCCGCAACGCCGGTCAGCCCCACCATGCCGCAGGCACATGAGAATGTACTGCTGTCAAGGCAGCATCTCTGCCACTCCTCTAAGTAGGAAGTCAAGATTTAGTAATTAAATTAGTATTGGCTTTTGGGAACCTTCCCAGTAAATCCCTTTGTAAAGTGTAGTTAGGCATAATCACTTTAAAATATCATATAAAGTGTTTGTACAGCCCCCTGGAGCCTCTGCTTCAATTTCAGTTGTTATTTCAATTATATAATTTCATTTTTCAGGTGTATCAGAATGTCCCCTTCTGTACATGCTTAGAGCTTGCTTAGAAGTCCAGTGGAGCCAAAGTAGTCTCTAGATTGACTTTGATGTTTTTTGGATTGCGGTCTAAGTTAAAAAACGCAAAAATAGCTAACAATTATCCTTCTCTCCAAATCCCCTTTCTACACTTGTGCCTCAAGCAGGGGTGGGTGATTGATTGACTCAATAGCTGTACCCTATGAAAATACGGTCCTCCAAAAAGTCCTGGTATTATGATTTAAGAAGTTGGTAATGTCGTTCTAATACAGATGCCTTACTGACCTTCTGAAGTTGGTAGAAATTGTTTACTTTATATCCATTTGTTACTACAATGTCCAATTGAAGATGCATGCAGAATAAAGTCATTATATGGCGCAAAATAGAACACCATGGTATGAAACCACTGCCGAGTTAGACCATTCAACTGTACACTTTACAAAAGATTAAAAAGATTTCATCTTCAAGAACAGAAAGTGGAACACAGCTCAAAAAAACAGCATTGAAGATAGAGTTTGACTTGAGGTCTTCCTGAACCAAGGGAATTAAAACAACTTGTTTAAAGGATAATGTCCATTAAAACATAATGAAAGCTTTCAGGAAAATTTTAAGCATCATCTGAATACCTCTGAAATAAAAGAGAGATTAGTAGGATCTGGAAAGCCGTGCAAACTATTTCATGTACTTCTGCTGCTTTTTGGTAACCGATGCGATTAGTATCTTTTCTGTACTGGAAGTTATTTTTATGAGTAATTTTTATTACTATTTTTATTTTATGTGTGCTGAATAACACTTTAAAATGTTACTGTGCAGACTACTTAGCACTTCGCAATAAAGATTGGATTCAGTTCAGCTAAACAAATGATGGTGTATTATCTGACATCAAAATCAGAGTCAGATTCAATGAACTGTGAGAATGAAAAACCCCTGTTTTGAGCCAGAGCTTAATTTCACTCATTTCACACTGCCACTGCTTGGTATTCATTTGATTGTTTTAGAACAGAGAACATTTAATTCTTTCCACAACACCCATCCTCATAATATCTCAATGCCTTTCTATCCACAGTGGACTTATTTTCACAGGAACCTGAGAAAGTAGAAAAAGCAACATTATCCTCAATTCACAGATGATGAGTCGAATGTCTTCTGGAAATAAACCAACATATCTGAGTTTTAAGATAGCATCTCAACTGCAGGATCATCCTTTCCCTCAAAAAATAATTTGTTATTGAAAGAGAAAGAGGTAAGATGAGAAGGAAAAAGTATATTGCACAGTGTGTTTTCCGTGGGGAATCAAATGCCATGAAAATGAGAATAATATAGCGCTTTGGAGGGATAGTCAGGTACTCTTAAAAGCAGATCAGGTCTTCTGTGATGAGTATAAATAGATTTTATTCTGCCTCCACCCTACACAGACACACACAAATCACTTTAGGATGTGAAAAGTCTATGTTCAGTATCCCTAAGACTTTTATTTAGTTAATGAAAATAGTTTCTAGCTAAGAGAAGTCTTCAAAACCTCGAGTCTTTTTATTCCTACATACGCTGTATGGTTAGATGTCTTGTTACAGAGAGCTGTTGGGAGGAAACATTTAAGAGAAGATACAACCAACAGCTTCCATGCTACGAGCAGGCAGGTAGTCCACAAGGAAGCCTGAAGACTCAGCACCGAAGACAATATGCTACCATTATTCCTCTTGTGGGCTTAGGTACCTCACTCATTGCAAAAAGGGAGCTTTTAACTGCGACTGGCAGCATGAAGCTCCCATCTGAAAGCAGACACCTTTTTTCTAGAAATATGAATAGTAATAGTGTTTGCTATAATACTCTAATAGTTTTTATACCTCTGTATAGGTATGATCTCCTACCAAGGGGTTTATGTTTACTACTGTCTTGCCACTGTCCCCACTGTTGAGTGAAAGACTATCTGGGTGATGTTGCTATCTAGTCTACTAATGGAACTACTACAGCATGAAAAAAGTCTTTGGTTTTGGGGCCAGAGTGCAAGACTCATGGTTTGTCTACTTGCTGGGGAAGGAGGATTCTAGGATTCTAAGCTCTGGACTACTTTTTTTTTTTTTTTTTTTTTTTTTTTTCTAGTAATCACATAATGCAAGAAGGAGACTATCAGGTAAGAAGGAGGCGACTCTCTTTAGGTATGTGCAATTCTACCTAAATTCTACTTAAGTTATGAGTGAGGTATACCTTAGATCTCACATGACTGTTAGGAATCTGTAGCATAGCTTTCGGTACTTGTTGAATTGCATGATATTCATTTATGAAGAACTGAACTGCAGCAATAGGTGTGCTGGAAGATACATTACAAGACCGGGGAGGTGGGGGGAAAGTACTATTTTACCCCAATACACATGCACACTTTCTATCCAGGTTGAGAAAAAAAGTAAAGAAGCATCTTGTCTTTAAAGTATTAACTAACACAAAATATCCAGTTAGTTAATGCTCAACATATTATGGACTTCCATGGATAATAACTGAAATATGACGTTTTCTCCTGATTGATAAGATCTGTATACATCTTGTCTCCTTCAGTTTTACAGCTGCATTTGAATAAAAAGGGGACACCAATTGAAACTTGTAAAAACTTTTTTTAAAAAAGGAAGTAGTTGTCTGCTCTATGGTAATAAAATATTTCTGGGATAAAGGCAGCTACATGCAGATTTATTTGCTCTGGAGTTCATCTTCGTGTAAATATACTTTACAGGCGCATTTGCTTTAGAGTAACCATGAATGTGATCTCCTGTAATGCACTCTGAGTGGTCATGTTTTATTAATCGTATAAGCAATCAGCCTGGTTTGAGTCTGCCCAGGTTTCCAAGGATTTCTTGCTTATGTTGAGTGTGTCAGAAGTTTCCCATAGCCGTTAGCATGGCCACTACACAACCGCACTTGCGAGGCTCTTATCGCAAGCTGCTAACACATCACGCAATGCCTCTCTTTTCCTGTGGGTGCAGCCAAGAAGGCTGCTGAAGTTGCCCTAAGCCTCAGTGCTGAGATGCTGTTCTTTTTAACATGCACAGGTGTTTCGATGAAAGAACCTGCAGAAGCAGGTTTTTTTCCAGTTCAGAAAAAAAGAGAGCATTTTTGAAAATCCCAGGTTGGATGGGGCTTTGGATAACCTGGTCTACTGGGAAGTGTCCCTGCCCATGGCAGGGGGGGTGGAACTGGATGGTCTTTAAGGTCCCTTCCAACCCGAACCTTCCTACGATTCTATGATTCCATGAAAAAGTTAAGCTTTTAGTCATGAATTACTTTATCTGAAAGAATAAAGTGTAATTTATTCTTAATAATTAAAGAAAAAGACCATAATTAAAGGAAAAGACTTACTGTTACCATCTGATGGCAAGTAAATTCTGTGTAATTCCGTGATATACTTAGATTCAGGCAGATTACACTTAAGCCCATTAGCACAGATTTGGGGTTACTTTAAACAACAGCAAAAATCCATCTCCGGCAGTGGAATTATACCAGGACTGTGTTTGCCCATTTTTCTCTGAATTCTCTGCTTATATGATAGCAATTTCGTGAATCCACCAGCTGCCAGTGGCAGCTAAGAAAACCTCACGTAATTTAAGATATATAATAAATACGACTGAATTGGATTCAGTCTTTGATCATAGTACATACAGATTTAAATTTTCCCTCTAGAAATATCCATTTCTATCCAAACAGGTCCAGTCTGAAGAACACAAGTTCAGAGTGCTTCAGATAGTCCCTGCTTAACTGCTGTGCTGTACAGGAAAGCTCTCCTGAATTGGCTACTTAGCAATTTCGTATCTACTTCTACAGACAAAAACCTGTCTGTTAGATTATCAGGCTGACATTTTCCCCAAAATATGGATATTGTCCATATTTTTCAGAAAATATGGTAATATGTTAGAGCTATAATTTCAGTACTGTGACTACACAGATGCTAGCTGGCAATACACTTTTAAAAAAACCTTTTAAAGGGGAATGATAGGAATTAAAGTAATATGATAGGATATTGCTAAAAATTACTAAAATGGGATGCAAAAAGAAGTATGTTCATTGTTACTCTCAGTATATATCCCAAAAGCACTGATTCACTTTGCACTAACACCCTTCTGCGTTACCTGTCCCACACGGTTTTCTTTCCTTTAAGTGGTTGTTTCGGGAGGAGAATGTAGGCTGAAATTAACAACAGAACTGTTGCTCATGGCAACAGTGAAAATCATATGCTCTACTTTATTTCCATTAAGGTGCAGTTACATAATCTAGGGTGTCCTAATAAAGCAATAATTCGTTTTTCCACAGTATAAAGCGTAGCAGTGTGTGTTAATGAGCCCTAGGTATGTTCTGAGGATTTGAGACCTCATTTGCTGTGCCTGAGCAGATTTTGTAGGAAAAGGGTCTCCCTTGTGAATCCACTTCTTGATTGTGAGTTGATTTTTTACTGCACATTTTTCTTCATTTTACATAGAACGCTCTACTGTCTTTAGGAAACAGAAACGTTTTGGGATCCTAAATTACCTTTGCCAAAAGCAAGGGAAGACCTTTTCACTGCACGTAGGAATGGCAGCTTTTTAAAGTAGGGGATTAAAGTAGGATTAAAGTAGATTAAAGTTTTGAAGCTGACCATAAGCAGTGTAATTCCCACCCTCTGCTTAACAGGCTTATCCAATAAATACCCTTTTGTCCTCCGTCTGTCTTAACTTTCCCACTTTCATCAGTCTTTTGGATTAAACCATCCCTTAAACCTATATATAAGTGCTATAAAGCTACTGTTATCTTAAACTTATAAATGATCTGGAACTGGTAAGCACACTGGAAAAGAAACAAGGGGAAAAGAAAAAAACACCAAGAAGCAGTCCAGCACACCGAGGCATTCTACATATAGTAAAGCAAATGTATGCAACTGAATGGCAGCCTGCAAGCAGCAGGACTAATACTTCATTCACAGGAGATAAAGATAAAAGTGTTTTAAAGCACTACATTCACTCATCAGATTCACATTTGAGTAACTGCAGCATTTTTTGCTCAGACTCCTTCAGATAGTTTCAAAACAGTCATAGATGAAAGCATGGAGACAGCTTCTTGGGCATGCTACGTATAAGTGAGTTTCATTTGCTTAAATATCAGCAGGAAACCTCAGGAGAAGACTGTGTCTGCTCTGAGAAACAGCCCAGAGAACAGGGACTGAGAGCAATGCTGGTAAATGCCAGCAGTGAGACTCCAGGTATTACGATTATTCATCCTGCTGCTCCTCTCAGACATTAGACAAATGTTGTAGCTTGAACGTAGGAGAAATAATTATTCAGATAAAAGCAAGTGATTTAAAATGAGACCAGCAAGTTAGCCCAGGGGGTGAGCTCTCCTGACCCTTGATAGCACTTTTCACAGAGCAATCTTTTTTTTTTTCCATTCAGAATGTACAATGCAAATATTCTAAATATGCTTTAACTGCTGTGCAGCAGCTTAATTTCCCTTGATTAAAGATATTGTCACCCTTTACCACTTTACCATTGGCCACCCTTTACCATTCCTTGCCCCCCCCCCCCAAAAAAAAACAAACAAAATGCAGCATTTAATCATATTAAGGAGCCTATCATGAGTTATAATTTCTGTAATCTGGAAAGGAGAATTCTTGTAGAGAAAACAGCTTCACATCTCTTCCCCCCCAACCCTGCCCGCCACTCTCAGCCCCAGCCATGCCAAACAGGTTACTGCCCCTGTGGACCATTCCTCCTCTCGCACTGTGTAGTCTCATGGTTTATGCTTTGACATTAACCTGTCTCAGAATTTAATGACTAAAACACACTTCTCTCTGATTTTGGATAAAACCATCTGACCAGACTTAGAGGAGCAGGATTTTAAGAGGAATGTCAGAGATTTCCCCATGGAGTGGAGATGTTGCCATTTTTCCTTTTTAAGGTAAAATGCCTTTACCACCCCATTTCCTTGCACCTCACTTCCTTTTGAAAAGCAGACAACAGGGCTCAATCTGCCCTCTGTGACTGAAAGGACTGCTCACGTAGTCCTCCATGGCCAGCAGCTCCAGTCTGATATCCCTGACTCCTTCCAAGTCCTTTAATTTTGCCTCATTTTGCTTCTGCACTCTTTTAAATCAGGACAGCTAGATCATGATGGAGACAGACTGTGCTATCTTTCCTGAGGGCAGGATTAACTTTTAGGGGAGTGTATAGCTTTTGTTTTTCTCAGAAAAATAATTCTCCTGTCTTTTTTCCCAGTGTGGATTTTTATACATTCAGAGGGGCCTTGTTTAGGTAGATATTACGTGGAGGCAAATCCAGGAACTGAGAATGAGCCTGGAAAGTTTCCTTGCTATTTCTTAGAAATTTCAGGGGCCTGCACTAGGTAACATTGGCTCCCTGCTCTGATGGTAAGCTCTGCCTCTCTAGCAGTCACAGAACTGGGAAATGCTATTATGTTCGTTGGTGGTGGGGGTCTTTTTGTTTGTTTGGTTGTTGTTTTGGTAAGCTGTTTAGCACTAACTGTTCCCTCAGAACGGTGTGGGAGGTCAGATGGTTACCTCCCTACCTGGTACCCACACTACTTGTTGAAGAGTATGCTTGTTGCTTCAGGTATCTTTGGAGCAGCTAATACGGCTACAGTTTACATGTGCCATCGAACAGAATTAATATTAGAAGGAGAATTATATATGACTTACAGCTTTAAAAACAGTAGGAGCTGCTATTAGAGTGACATTTGCAATTGATGTAATTTACATACCAGGGAAGAGCTTGTCATTCCACAGTAGAACGTACTGGTTTGGTTTCTAGTTGCTTACTCAGAACAGCAAAAACAGAATGGAGAGGCAAGAATTAAACCCTGTAGCCACAATGCTGTATGTGATCCTATAGTAACCAGTCAGAGATAACTGGGTAAAGTCGTCTGTGTAATAAGCCAGACATGAAGAAATGTGTCTGTCTTAACGAATGTCTCTAAAGTACTCTGAAATATACCTAGGACATCAAATTGATGACTGCAGTCTTCATATAGTTGTTTTATGATCAGAATAATTCAAAATTAAGGAACATAAACAGAAGTTTACACTCTAAAAGAAGGCATTCACCATATTGCACTGTACTCACTTGCCACAATATTCATTCTAAAAATAAGAAAAGAGTTAGAGACAATCACTGCAGCTGAGGTCAGGATAAACGTATCTTTTTTTAGCTGTAAAACAGCATTAACTGGCAAGGACACACCTTAAAGCTGTGTACCTAAATATGCTACTAAACATGCTTATCATGATGTGCAACCCTTGCTATTTCCTATGGTTGTTTTGAAACGATACATACGCTGACCTAGTTATGTGCTTATCTCTAAAGCTTACATGTTGAAGTTAGGTTTAAAATTTAGAGTTTAGCTGTTAGTCATGTTATCATGAAATGACACAATGCATTATTATGCCATGAAACAGGTGTTCTGAATATCCCATGAGATGTTTAGAGCCAAAAAAAGCATACTTCTCATTCCAGTAGTAAAACACATATTACTGTTATGATCACCTAATTCAGATTTCTTTATGCATCTAATAAACACTTTCTTTTCTAGCACCTCTGCAATCAGAATTTTACAGTATTAGAATTGTGCTCAGTTTTTAAAGTCAGGGATACTGTATACAGATATTTTTCTTCATCCTTTCTTTTCTCTCCCTCACGTTCCCTCTCCTCACAGACATATGCTGAGGGACTTACACCAGAATACTAACACAAACATTACTCTCTTCTTTATTTGTACAAAAGTAGCAGGCCAGACTGGACCTCACTGAAGTCCTAATTCCAGGTGTTAAGCCATCTTATTAAAAACGTTTCCTAACCCTTAAAATAAAATTATGTTGTTTTCTTTTTACTAATCTCTAAAAAGATTAGAACTGCTCCATTATTGCAGGGCAAGCATCCAAAGTGGCTTGTAATCAGAACAGCAAAGCATGGTTAATGCCATGTCTCATTATGAAGCCAGTGCTTGGACGTTGTTCACTGGAGTAACTGTAAAGATATGTTGTCCTTTGCATGGTCAGAATGAATGATTTCTGGTGCAAAACCACACAAAATATACAGGGTGGTTCCATCCTGTTCTCTCCAGACACTGCAACTGTACATTGAAACAAACTGATGGCAATGTTCACATACAACAGAATTGCTGGGTTGTTGCTCCAGACTAACTACTGGAAGACTATTAAATATGTAATTACTGTGGCATTTTCTGAAGTCTAATGAGCCAATTAATAGTACTTTTGCATTTTCACAGCACCTTGCCTCAAGGAATTTAAAAATGCTTTTAACCAATAATTAAGTTCTAGAGCTCTCCTGTAAATCATTTGCACCATTGTACAGACACAGAAACTAACACAAAGTTAGCAAATCAAGTAAACCACCTACAGGTCGGATTTTTTTTTGCTAAGCACATTCATAATGTGACAACATACGTTGCAAGAACAAGACCAACCACCATAACACCACTGGTTTTATCAGCTGCTAATCCACAAGTACAGGTAGGGACACCAAGCTTTCTCTACAAAACTGAATGACTTCATGATCCACTTTTGAAAAACCTAATTATATATATATATAATATACCACCATCTACGTATTGGACTGTCAATTTGAATTTGTGGTTAAGACACTAATTAATCATGATCAAGCTGTCTGTGAAATACATTAACTACACTAATTTTGTATTAACCAAGTAACTATCGGGTAAGGACAATTTCCGGCTCAAAACATGTCTTTCACAAAACCCAAATCCATGCAAAACATACCTAAAAGACATGCTACAGGCCAGGCCCTTAGCTGGCATTCACTTTGACTTGAAGAACAAATATGTGTCTTTCCAGTATGTACCTGACTAGAATGGGCTTCAAACCGAGGGCACTTGCCCAAACAAGACAGACGAGAATTTTGAACACCTACTTTCCCCCAATACTGTCTACAAAGCAAGCAGATTGTTGTATGCCATCCTGTTCTGGAATCACTGTGTTATAGTCTTTGCTTGGAAAAAAAATCAGCCCTCAAAAGAAATTCTCTCAAGCTACTTATTCTGCCTCATCCTTTCCTCCCTGGTTTGAAAGCAAATGACCTTTTGCCACTCCATCCAATCTTCACAATTGTAATGTCAAAACCATGCTTTCTGTGCACCAACAGACTTCATACAGAGCTACTTGCTCTGCCAAAAAACCAACGCAAGTCATAACATTTCACAGGAACTATGCAGATTAAGTAATAATAATAAAAAAAAACATATTATGCACTAGAAGAAAATCACACAGTCAAGAAAAAGTGAAATCCAGCATCCATTAAGATACATTCTGATGGTCAGGGAAACATACAAAATATTTTCAGATCCTGGGAACTAAGATCCAGTACTCTCTGCTTACGTACAGTTCCTGCTGTTTCATATGGTCTGTCTCTCCCCCCACACTTCCCCAGCTATCTAATTAATTAAACACAGTTAATGTTTGAACTTCAGAGCTACCTTAAATTTTGAGCATTATCTCTTCCTGTAAATTTTCCTCCTGTCAAGCAACCACTCGTGAAAACTCTGGGAACAAAACCCAGTACTACTGAGACAAAGTTTAATGCTTCTAACCACCCAGCTTCACCTTCTGCAAATCAATCTGATCATTTTATAGATGAAAACAAACCTCTTCCTCACACACTGACTATTTCAAAGATCTGAAAAGATCCTAATTGCTCATATGACTATACCTCACCAATTCTTCATTTTCTGAGTCAGAGCTGCTTTATACAACAGGCAAGAACGTTTGCAAGTTCAGATCTCATTGTTCACAAGTAATGGCAGTTCAGTTCTCAAATAACTGAATTATACAAAAATTATTACTGTTTTTGAAGGAAGGCACTACTTACTGTAAGCACGGACAGGTGGATCTGAATTTAACGCTTTATAAGATGTGACCAGACTACTGAAGTAATAAGCAATTTTTTTTCTTTCCACCTGTTTTACTTACTTTGTACCCTTCCCAGACTGTTCCTGAGCACCTCTCTCTTCCTGATCAGGAGTACAGTCCTGATAGTATCAGCCTTTCTCAAACCCTGGTCTCTGAATCACTGCTTCCTACAGCTCTGCAGGAACTTACAAAAAGCCTGAAACATTTATAGTTGTTGTTTTTTTGTTTGTTTTTGTTTTTGTTTTCTTTTTCTGTTGTCTGGTCCACATTTCTACTGATTTGTTCTGCACTTTTCATCTATAATAAATCACCCAGCATTATTGGTCCCATGGGGCTGCCTTTCATTTTTGTGCACTAAAATCCAACCATCTTATTGACTGCAGCTGCTTTTAAATACACATTGGTGTCATCAGTGATTTACTTTTTAATTATATTATTTTATTTTAGATGAGTGGTCCTATTGTTTTCTTAATGGCTCCTTTAAAGGCAGTACTCAAATAAATGAAACCTCAGCATCTGAGCAAGGAAGATGAATTAATTCACAATTCCTTAGCAAAAGAATCTCCTACGATAACATTCCTGATGAAAATATCATGACACTTCCCAAATCTCTCACATTCTAGCATGATGATTAAGGGTATCATTTACTTGAAGTATGTTCTAGCTAAGCATTCTTGGGAGATTCCTGCTAAAAAGACCAGCAAGGATAGGGCAAAGATAAGATTATTTCTGTCTCTCTTCCAAAAGCCTGACAGACTGTTTTACAGGTTTTCTATTTCAGCTGCAGAGACAAGTTCTGAATCCAATGCTCATCAAAATTAAAGAGATTTGCTCTTATTAGAAGGTCCATTTTTTACTTCTAATATGTGTACATGATTTCTCTTGCCTGCAGTAGCGCATTTATGCTGTATCTGGGGCAATACTAAGCATATAGGTAAGCTGGTTAGTATTTCTCCAGGGAGAAATTATATTCGGTAAAAACAAAATCATAATGCATTGCAGAAATGTACAGTTTGGAATGGAAATGTGAAGCAAGAACACATTTGTGAATCTGGAAGGTACAAGTTTATCCATGTTCTGCTGAGCTGACTTTAACCAATATTTCCTAATAAAATGTCCTGGGAATTGTCCCGTATGTTGTTTCTCTTACACGTGCATGAAGCATCAGATGTTAAAAATATTTCTTTAATCTTATTAAATATTTGATGCATTGTCATTACACTGAAACATTATGACTACAAATGACAAACATTTCCACTGGTTTCAGATCAAGTAATTGCTCTCCATTTCTGTCCAGTATTAATCTGGCTAAGTGAAGCACGGGAAATTAAAAATGGTTGTAACGTTATTTTTGTATAGGATATGCAGTACTGAAAAGTAACCAAAATAACAACTGTGGCCCAGAATTCCTTCTGATTTGGAGTTTGTCAAAAAACAACAGTGCCTTGCAGTGCAAAGCTAACCTCATAGTGAGGTGTCATTTTTTTCTATTTTTTTCTAGTTACCTTTATTCTTCTGAAGGGTATTTTCTGTTCCTTGCAGCAATCATCTTCAAAAGAACAGAAAAGAGGGGAGAAAAGGAAGGAGCAGATGTTTTAGGCTAATGAGCAAATAACAGCAAAGTAATTGTTGCCATGGGGGCCTTAACACTACTTTGAGTCCACGCCTTATTTATCCAGTAGTAGAAATGTGTTTGGTTGCTGAAAAATATGTAATATTTGACAGAGATCATTTTCAAGGAGCAGTTTGCATCCCTTGTCCTCCTGCACCACTGAACTCTGAAGGAGTAGGTCCAGGAAGAGACTGGAGCAGTAAACCCTGTGAGACCACCCCAAGAGAAGCATTAACAACCAGTGCTTCTCTTCATCCATTAACCAGACACAACTCCGCTTGGAAATAAGCTGTAACAGTCATCTCCTCACTCTTCTGAAGCTGTTCAAACTGTAGATGCCCTCCTACTCTGCCTGTAGACACCTTCAGAACAGCGATGATCTGGTTTTAAAGGCCTTCTGAGCACTTTCAAAGGGCACACTTACGCTCTTGAACTACACAGTGAAAGTAGAAAAAATCCACAGATAAATGTTAAATGTAGTCAGTTCAATCTGGGGACTAAACTCTTCCTTTTGGATATAAATATTTATCTACCAAAACTGAAAGCTTTACAAGCATTTCTGAGGATAGAATGTAACTTTTGTTATTAGCAAGAGGTTCAGCATTTGTTCCAACTGTGATCTCTTGTTAGTATTAGAGCAGGGAGCTCTTACAGTATTCATTAGCTCTGCATGTTTTGTTCTTTTCATCTGTTTGCTTACCTAGGCAAAGAAGAGGGGACATATTTAGAAGCTCCATCATTCTGCAGCCCACAGAAGGCTTCATGAATGCACAGTATTGGAATTTCAGAATCTATACCCTCTACATAGGACTCTATTCCATTATCTTTACCATAACATTAGCTCTGATGTGTCACAGAAATCTCTAGGGTATAGAAATGAATAAGATGCAGAATGAATGAATTACCTGAAGCAAATCATCAAGAAAATAAATTTAAACACATAATTTGACATTCTATTTCATTAACATTCTGAAAAAGAAAAAGAAAAAAAAAACAGAAAAAAAAACCATTCAGCAAGTTTTCATGTCCACGTGCAAAAATTGTTATGCCGTAACAACATACTGAAGTTGAAAAAAGAGCCTTGTGGGGATTTCAACGAACACAGAATTCCAGTCACACGGATTTATACAGAGCACCATAATACCTGAAGCGAGATGAATTCACCAACAAAACGTCATGGATTGTTTGTTAGCAATGACACAAAGTCAAAGACAGGATCTGTCTCTATGTTTGGAAAGTACCTGGAGTATTTTTGTCTCTACGCCTAATAGATAAAAATGGACATGTTTAACAATTCAGGCTGTTTGCAGCTTCAGCCTTTACAGGTCTTTAGACAGCCAGAATCTGCAGATGCCACATGATGGTCATGCACATATTCTCAGTGCAAATAACCACTTCATGCATAGATGCATGAAATGTAGTTTTATTTGCAATCATGATCGTTAAAAGAACTCTTACAGATTCTTGAAGATCCCACTCTCTTCTCCCCTTTAGCACACTATGGGTCTTTCTGGATATTCTGAGCAGCTTTTAAAACTATTTTGCCTTGATTCATTTGGAAAAAAAAAAAGAAGAAGAAGAAACCAGAAAAAAAGATTCAGAGAAGTGTTAAGGTTACTATTAACACCTGTCTCAGACATTTTTAAATGGGAGGCAGATTGTGGATCTGTTTATCTCAAAGAGAAACATATTCCTAAAGGTTTCTGTGAGTCTAAAAGGACTGTGCTGGCGAGGGATTGGGAAAAGGCGTAACAATCTTCTGCCTTGCAACTGCAGAGCCAGTTGGAGTGGTAGCTGCTGTCAATTTCTACCAAAGATGGAGAAGTCTATTGCTTTAACTTCCAGATCTTGCAGAAGACATTGAAATTCCCAGATGAGACATCTGATAGGAATCCCTTGGAACAGGCTGTTATATCCATTTGGAAAGGTACGTTTGTTTGTATTTTAATGTAAGGCCCCTTGAATGAAGGGGGCCTATCTTGCTTGTAGAACCCCTGGTATTTTCTGTGTTTTTCCAAAAACTTGGGTATTTTTCCAGGCTGTGAAATTGAAATGCTTTACAAGGAAATTGGCCTTAGAAAATCTAGGTCTTAAATCACCAGAGGCTATTATTATTGAAGTGCTACTGAGGAAAGTCCAAGACTGTTACTAGCTTACACTGCTGGAAGATGGGATTTTCCATTTTAGGAGTAGGAGCTAGCTTTCTTAAAATGACTTAAGCAAAAATAATCAATTGCTTATTCACATTTGAAGCATAATTTCTTCTGGAATACATTATAACTTAAGGACTTACTATTAAACAAAATTCCCCTACCGTGTTCATTATATTGATTTCCATCTATACCAGCAGGCAGCTGCTGTCTGGGTGTCTGCAGAACAATCTCTTCTCAAAACTCTCAGCTGATCAATTAGCATGAAACTGGTTAACACATTTTCCAGTCTTATCTTCTTATCCATGCATTTATTCTTCAAAATCTGCCTGATGGGTGATCCATACTTTATCTCATGGCAGTAAAAGACTTATTCTCATCAATGGATGTAGGATTTGAGAAAACTAAAATTCAATAAGAGCTTATATATCAAATGTTTGACATTTCTGAGCTGTCTTGTAAGTGAGGGTCCCAGCACAATAAAGAACCATTAACTGCTAAGAATTGTTCATTTATTCATCATACACACATATCCACAGGCAAAGTTCTTGTCATAAAGTTCATGTTGTCTGATGAATGGAGAAATGATTCTTGAATTACAGCTAATCTTGTGCAGGCTAATGTAAAACATAGTACTTTCAACATATTGCCTTAAAAAGAAAGTAATCAGACCAACAGCTTGAGAAATTAATTTACAAGCACCAATTCACTATTTATTGACATAATATAGTGCTAACCATTAATAGTATTTAAAAGTTAGCATTACTGTTATAATTCTGCTATTTTATATAAAATATAAAAGTAGCCTTTCAATATAATATCTCTACCTGGTATTGAAATGCTGTAATTTCTTATAGACATTCAGCCAATGATGTGATATAGCTTAAATACATAATTTTGTAGCATAACAATTATAACATGTCAGTGCTTTTCTTATTTTGATTGTAGAAACTGGATTCTAAAACCCTCTGATTACAGATAAATGGTGCTCTTTCACACAATAATGAACGGAAAATTACTGGTCTCTTTTCTACTGTACCTCATGTAAGTGTAGAATACATGCCTTCGCTGAAGTATTTACCACTCGTATTTAACTCAGTAAGTTTTCGTTAGAAACTAAAACTTCAGTAAGTGATTGCTTCTTTTGCGCTGGGAACACGGGAAACAAAGATTTGGACTTCTTTTTGTTGCAAGCTAATCAAAAATACCCCCTTAAATAAACCTTGAAACCAATTCTTTAAAATAAAAAAGAATAAATTATCTTCACTGTTTTTTTTTTTACAAATAAGATGAATGAAAATATTAATTCAATTAATATATCAATTCAGTGAGCATCAAAGTGATTTGCTACTATAAGCTATAAAGATGTACTTTGTGTATATACACTTAAAGCCCGCAAGTCCTAATCTAGTTCTAACATATCCTAAATCCACAGATAATCTGTGCATGAAATAGAAGCGGGAAGATATATTCAAACTAGGCACAAGGCTGATAACTGATGCTTAAAAATAGAACCTTATCTCTCTCGTTAACATTTTTCTGGGATGAAGGTCTAGGACTGGGGAATGTCTGCTTCAGTGGGAATGTGGCACCAGTGATTCAGCTCACTGATTGTCTTGACCTATCTATCGCTGCTCCATCGTGATGCCCAGGCTCAGGTACCTTCCTAGTGCTCCCAGTGAAGGCCAGTATTACTGACTGAGCTGTGAGAAGATTACAAGCAAAATTAAAATTAGTATTCCAGTGCCCTAAGGCAGAGTGAGAACAGAAGTTTTCATGGTGCAGATTTCTCTCTATTGCTGATCAAAGACAACTGAAACACAGAATTCCAGGGGAAGTGGATTTGACCTGGGAGGCTTGTATAAGCAAAAGACCTGTAGTGGTTATCAAAACTGACAGTTAGCTGAAATTAACCCTTCTAAATCTCAGTACCTTGATCTGTGAAGCCTCATTTCAAGCAGTGGTATCAGCAGCCCTTTCAGCTTTGAATATGTGACGTGATGCAGAATAAAATATGACTTCTTGCTTTTTGTTTTAGATACTTTCAATAACATTAAAAATGCTATGTCTGCTACCTTGTCTCAGCTAATTAATATCACAAAACATGATGAAAGCACATCGATGCTGATTCACTAACAAGATGGTATTTGGTAGGTCTGCACTGACCTCTTGTATGCCTGTTCCAAGAACAAGCTTTTTTAATAAACACATTCACACCATAAGTACTAAAACCACTGTTTTATCCTATAATGATTTAGTAATTAACATTAATTAATTCTCACACAAACGGTATGATGTCTGGTAGAAATAGTAATGCAACTTCATCCTCCTGTTTCAGTATTATTATTTTCTCGGTTCATGTGCAGTTTTTACTATCTTGCTACTCCCCTTTTCTCCCCATATATTTTTAACATCCTGTTGTTTTGACTTGATAGCTGCCTAGGGCATGGAATATCTCTGTCATACATGCCTATAAAAATCTAATACATCTATGCCTAGAGGCACTGATCAGGTCTTTAAGCCACTGCTGCAGCACCAAAAATCAATACTTGGTATGGCAGAAATAAATGAAGGTTGTTATAAGTGTAACAATTTAGGAATTAATAGCTTTGTAGGTATGGTAACAGAGATCACTCCCAATTCCTTTCTCTTGTCCTTCTTGATTGCCTGAAGGATTTACAGTGAGAGACAGGTGATGGTTTCTTTCTGTGGGATAAATTTGTTTGCGCAGATTTTTTTGTTGCCATAACTAGGCTAGTTTAAAGCTAGTTTGGGTGTCTCTGCGCTACACTGCAACCACTCAACCGTGGAGTAGACACACACAAGTATCACTTCAGTGAAGTCATCTCTGGTAGGTACTTAGTCCCTCTTGATCTGGTCCTCATGTTCTTTCAGAGTCATCTGAGGTCCCTGCATGCTGACCACAGTGCGCTGAAAGCCACTATGCTTTCAGAGGAATCATCTCCACTTGTGTTATTCCCACACTCATTCCTTTCTATTACTGGTCAGTGGTACAATACGTGGTTACAAGGATTTTCAGTCTATCTATCCAGTCCATCAAAACAGCTATTGTGCTGCTAAATACCAGAAACTATGACTGGCAGAAAGGATGAGTCATTTGCACAATAAACACAAGATTTTGCCATCTCGTCTAAAGCCACAAGCAACAAGTTCTTATCCCAGGATGACAGACAGAGAGAGAAACAGAAGAAAGTGAAAAGGGGAAAGAAGAGATGGCGTTTTGATTAAGGCAATATATTAAAGCACAGTGTTAAGGCTATATATTACATGTTATCTTTTTGTTAAGGGCAACCTATTACATCTTCTTAAATGGTATTTGTTGTGGAGCAGGAAGCCTGTTCTGAAATGTGCAAGACACTATATAAATCAAGTGCCAATATCAACACAGTTGGATTACAATTTTTCAGTGAAACAATTTCAGAAAATACTAATTTGCTGAGGTAGAGACTGGAGAAATACATATTTGTTTTAATGAAATTCTTCAAAGTTACAGCAGTTTTCTGCTGGAAATATGCTTGGTTTCCCATCTAGCAAGCTGCTCAGGAGCCTGGGACCTCATTGAATTTGCTCATGACTGGATACTTAAAGGTCTCACATATCCAGGAGTGTCCTGAATACATTTCTAAGGGGGACTCAGCTTTTTGCTCCAGCCATGACTTTTAGGTTTTTCTGGCTCCCTGCCGTGGAGCTTCAATGAGGCTGATCCTCCCTGCTGCAGCTCTGGGTTTCCAAGCTGCCTGCTGTGCGCTCTGCTTGTTGGCTGTGGCAGCTGGCCAGCAATCTGGCTGGGGAATCACAGGCTTCTTGCTGTGCTGGGAGGCTTGCCTGAATTTAAGGCTCCGCCATTACTCTGGCCAGTTTTCCGAGAGATTAAGACAGCCAGTACTGTCCCACTTTTAGAAAACAAACACACAAACAAAAACCCCCAACACAAAACAGCCAAGCAGAAATAGGAAAAAAAAATATTCCAGTTCACTGGAAAAGCAAATATTGTGCTGCTGAACAGCTATGAAGAGCTGATGTGGCTGTCTTATCCTACATGTTTATTTTAGGCCACTCTTTGAGTTCAGCCACTGTTCCAGTCACCCACGGACATCAGAGTGACTCTGACTTGTTTGACTGGATGAACTGAAATACTTGAGATGCTGGAAGAGCATCTTAAAATGCTTTACACTTTTTATAAAATTATGTATGAGTACTTAAGAATGTCCCTCTTAAAAACACTACTGCATATTTATATTTCCATAGCCTATTACTGTTGATTAGGAGATTAAAATGCAGAAAGAGCTTTTATCAAGAAGACAAAGCAGTTCTGTTGCATCCTTAAGAAAATTAGCATCCTAAACTGGATTTCTAAGTACATTTTAAAGAGCAACAGCCATTATTAAGCCACTAGATACTTTGACTTTAAATGGACAAAAACATAGGCAATAGTCTCATTCAAAGGGAAGCAAAAGAGATGTAGGTGCTGGGATAATTTACATCATGCATGGCTGGAAAGCAAGGAAAGCAAGGAAATGCTGGAAAGCACCAATTCTGTCTCCTTGCACATCCAAAACCCTCCATGTGGAGAGACACTGGTAGAAGGAGGGACAAGAACCAGGGTTTTGCTGTGGGGGGTTGTTGCAAGATCATAGAAGGACCATAGAATCATTGAATGGTTTGGGTTGGAACGGACCTTTAAAGATCATCTAGTCCAATCCTCTCCATGGGCAGGGACCTTGAATACTGTGTGCAGTTCTGGGCTCCATAACATAACAAGGATGTTAAGGTCCTTGAAAGCATCCAGAGGAGGGCAACAAAGCTGCTAAAAGGGCTGGAAGGCGTGTCCTCTGACGAGAGGCTGAGGACACCTGGCTTATCTGGTCTGGAGAAGAGGAGGCTGAGAAGAGACCTCATTGCTCTGTACAACTTCCTGAGGAGGGGAAACAGAAAGGGAAGTGCCGGTCTCTTCCTCTGGTAACCGATGACAGGACGCATGAGAATGGCACAAAGCTGCACAAGGGGAGGTTCAGGCTGGACATGAGGAAAAAATTCTTTACCATGAGGGTGGTCAGACACTGGAACAGGCTTCCTAGCGAGGTGGTTGATGCCCCAGGCCTGTCAGTGTTCAAAAGGCATTTGGATAATGCCCTCAATAATTTGTTTTAATTTTTGGTTAGCCCAGAAGTGAGCAGGTAGCTGGACTTGGTGATCTTTGCAGGTCCCATTCAACAGAACTATTCTATCCCATGCCATGCCATGCCATGCCAGGCCATTCTAACTTTCACTAGATCGGGTTGACTGCTGAACAGAAAATGAATTGTGCTCATAGATTCTAACAATGTGAGAATGCTCACAGATGTGTTTCATAGAGTCTTCAAATATTTAATTCCCTTATTTGACACAAAATCATTCTGCTCTCTGAAGAAAGAGAAAAACCTTAGCTTACATCTCTATCAGCCTGAGCAAAAAATTGAACTCTCCAACTTGATACTGCCTTACTTCGACTTTTTGAAAATCAACTGGTGACTTCAAATTCCGTTTTTCACACCTGGTCATTCACTGAGTAACGTAACTTAATTCATTTTTGCTGCCTCTGTGTTCTGCACTGTGACTTACTAGATTGTATAGCATTCATGAAAATGAACATTGATTATTGCTGTATACTTTGCTTATGAACATGCTTTCACAGCTAAGCTTACTGTACCTATTTTCCGTGTGTATACTAACATATAACGTTGCAAATAGATTCAGTGAAGATGTGAATGTAAATGGGTAAATTTGAATGCTGTTTGTATTTGGAGATATTCACAAAAGAGATGCATGTGCTTGAATCAAACTGTCAATTAAAACATCTTAGATGCTTTTCCTTTGGCAAAGAGCTATACTCAGTAACATATTTATAAACAGATTTACAATGTTTTTAATATTGCATTTTCCCAGATGTTACAGTAAACATTAAAATACATCAGTGATGATCCATACATATAAAAAAAATGAAACCCACAAAAAAAAAAAAAAAAAAAAAAAAAAAAAAAAACAAAAAAAAAAAAAAAAAAAAAAAAAGGAAAGAAAAACAGAAAAGAAAACTAAACATAATAAAAACAATAGACCGGAAAAAATAAACCAGCAGCCATAAGCTGAGTTAGAATATATCAGATTCATTGGCAGCTACTGTGACTTCGCATAAATCATCTAACCATAACTCAATGGAAAGGCATTTAGGCCACCAGCCTGAGCCCTGGCAGATCTGAGAGTGCCATAGTGCAAACACCCCTCCAAAGCCCCCCTTCCCTCATTTATTCTCATTCTTTTCTTGAATGCTTGAATGCACTTTCCCTGCAGATTCAGAACAATCCCCAAAATAAATCACTGACAGAGTAGGAAGGACTTGAGGTTGATTTAAAGTTATTCTGCTTAAAATAGTTTGTTGTTGTTTTCTATGATTATTTCAGTAATATCTTCATTTCTGGACAATTTTTCTGCCAGTGACACCAAAATTCAGTTATTGCTAGTTTTAAATACATTAGCCACTTCCCCATAATAAAACACCTGTAATGATTGTTACAGTACCTATTATACTCCTATTCTATAATAATTGTTATCATAGTCCCTTAATGTTTGTTACAGCATTAACAAAACACCATGATGAGGTAAGGTTCCTTTTCAACAACAAAAGCACTGAATAAAGATGCTGTACATTCACATGTACCTATACCGGGGTGAGATAACACAAGACAATGCTTTGTGAAAACATATAAATAGAAGTGACAGCAAAACTCTAGGTAGTCTTCGCAAAAAAGCTATGTGAGAATTTTCCTCTTTTCTGTTCTGTAGATGGCACCATGTTATTTGTTAAAATCTGGCGATTGTTACATTTTCCTAAACCCCCATATTGCTGTTTCCATTGTAGTGATGCCAGAGCTTTTTAAGTAACTTCAAGAAGTGAGCAAGTTTGACAGTTTTGCCTGCAGTTATTCCTTATCTCTCAAGTCTTTGTCAGTAACAAACATTTCCATTAATTCACCTCAGAAACACACTGAATAGATGGGGTAGTTGGGCTTTGGGGATTTTGACCTTTTTTTTTGGATTGTACTGACATATGGAGTATGTTCTAGCTATAACAACACAACAAAATGAGCACAATATTTTCAAGGAGCAGATGGATCAAGGCTCTCACTTTTATCTCATATAATGGCATACCAGCAGAGCAGAAATCTTCTACATGCTTTTGTATGCAACACAACGACCTGCAGGTAGAGGAATTTTTCAATGGATCTCTTCTCAGAGGAACTACTAAATATGTCTATAACGTACATTCAAAGAAAAATATCTATCTTCTCTACAGCATACTTTTGAAAGTACCTTCTCTGGTTCATTAAGCCAGAGGACACAAGTCAGCTTGAAATGGCTGGCTCCCTTGCTATTGTAAACGATACTCATGCACAGCCACCCTCTCTCCTGGGAACTAAGGAGTCTTTTCCTTTAGAAACTGCAACCATGTTTGTATTAAATATCTCTCTTATTGGGATAAGCCATAAAACAGAATATTCTCTTATCGATACTCTGCAGATTGTGAGAAGAAAGTGGAGGAATAAAACAAAAAAAAAAACCTCCAAAAGTCTCCTAAGAGGAAATTAAAGCCTCTCACCTAATATGCTTTCAGCCTGATAACTACTTTCATGTGTGTAAATGCTCATATTTTGAGTTCTGAGGTACTAGCAACCTGAGACATTATGAAAAATAGTACAGTCAAGTCCAAAATTATGACACCTTAGTGAAGGAAGACGTAGTTAGCTCTGAAACTGAGCTATAGAAATGAGTTATGTGCCAGAACATTACCTTGTTCAAACTATAGCAGTATTTTTAAAGGTATTTAGATGTTTTGCTCCCACCGTACCTTGTTTCTAAAAAGTAGGGATAATTCTTTTTTATCTTGTAGAAACCTTTTGTATACAAGTACTCTAAAGACATTATTACATGCTTGGAAAAACATAATCCTGAGAGGTATATAAGTAAACAGCACATTCCTGCTCTCACACAGCTGGGACTACAGGGTGATAGACCAGATGGGTGTGCTACCATTTAGAGGGACCTCGACAGGCTGGAGAAAGGGGTCAGCAGGAACATCATGAACTTCAGCAAAGGCAAATGCCACGTCCTGCACCTGGAGTGGAATAACATGCATCCGTACAAACTTGAGGCTCACCAGCTGGAAACTTGTTTTGCAGAAAAGGCCTAGGAGGATCCTGGTGGACACCCTGGGGTCCTGGTGGACACCAAGTTAACCATGAGCCAACAACACGCCCTTGCTGCAAAGAAAGCCAACAGCTTCCCGGGCTGCATTAGGCAGAGCATTGCCAACAGGTCAAGGGAGGTGATCCTTTCCCTCTACTCAGCACCGGTGAGACACTCCTGGGGTCCTGGATCCAGTTCTGGGCTCCTCAATACATGAGAGACAGACTTACTGGAGGGAATCCAGTGAAGGTCACAAGGGTGATGGAGGGCCTGGACCATCTGCCATGCAAGGAGAGGCTAAGAGAGCTGAAGCTGTTCTGGCTGGAGGAGAGAAGGCTCAGGAGGATCTTACCAGTGTGCGTAAATACCTGGTGGGGGAGTGACGAAGATGGAGCCAAACTCTTCTCAGTGGAGCCCAGTGACAGGACGAAAGGCAATGAGCACAAACAGAAATACAGGGAACTCCATTTAAACATAAGAATTTATTTTTTTTTTTGCCCGTGCGAGTGGTCAAACATTGGCACTGCTTGCCCAGTAAGGTTGTAGAGTCTCTCTCTTTGGAGACTCTCAAAACCTGAGAGCATACATTCCTGAGCAACCCACTTTGGTTGCCCCTGCTTTGAGAAGGGGATTGGACTAGATGATCTCCAAAAGTCACCTCCAATCTCAGCAATTCTATGATTCTCCCCTGACTCTCACTGAATAGCCTGTGCTTGTCCTTCACAGCCTGTAGGTGACCTGTTTCTGCATACTGACGCAAGGTGACAGAATAAAAAATATTTATCGGAAGTCCAGCAAATCTCATTGTAATTGTATTCAGAAGTTGAATAGCTGTCTTCTACTTGTTAGCAAACTTGTGCTGATGAAAACCAGAGGACACTCAAAGACTTTAAATTCACACTTCAGCAACACAATTAATTTTCTTGTCAAAGATGGAAGAAGTGCTATCAACCCAGCTGAAAAGAGGTTATAGACAGAATTGTTATCTTATGCTCATAATTAAATATTTCATTTACAGTTATTGTCAAATGTTAACTAGAATATGTTTCTGTCAGCCTTTTGCACTTCTCTAGGATTCCATTTGGTACATAAAACATTTGATCCAAAAAGTCTATTGCCATTCCATTGAGGATAATATTTTGCCTCATGTATGACTGAAAATAATTCCCTTGATGCTTTTTAACTCTATTATTTCTAAATTACTTTTTCCCATTCCACATGGATATGCAGAATGAACGCAGACCACAAGTAGCCTGACTATTATTACTTACAGTATGGTAACAATAAGGTGTCTTTATACTTCTGTGACAGTACAAAGAGATCTTCATTTGGTCTCAGTAATGATGCATTGAGGAACTTGCACACAACAATATACTTTAACTTGCATTATAAGTTGAGAATATTTTCAATATATTGAAGATTGAACTTTGCCTCTCCCATGCCTCTCCAAACTGCCCAAACATACCAACCCGCTGGAAAAAGCAGTCGAGTGTAACACTTTCCTTATTTATCTTTATCTAAAATTCACTGTTCTTCCAGTTACAGGTACAGGTTTGCATAGAAAAATATATGCCTGTTTAACATGCAAAACTTCAAATCCACAACAGTTCTTAGTGAAATGAATTCCAGAAGATCCAAAAATGACTAATGTCAGCTGGCTTCTATCTGATTTTATTTAGATTGAAAAAACTAAGAGATCAAATATTTCTAGCCAAGTAAAGTAAATTTTATAGCACATTTGTCCTTTTGTGGCTCTGTGAATGAGACATGAACTGCAGGTACTCCAGGATAGGAGTGTTAAAAACAGCTGTTTCATCTAAATTTATCAACAAAAGATACAGACTTTGCTTTAGAGTCAGAGTTTTTGAGCTGACATCTTATTTCATTGCAATTATTTAAGAGTTTTCATTTCAATTTAATATATATGTATTAGGAATTGTATAAAAATTATAAGCAGAAGAGTATTCATTTTGCTTAATAAATCACATCTCTAATGAGCCAGAAAACTCATCAAAATGAAACTAGAACTGAACCGACTTGAGCCCAGGTCAATAAAATATTTGATATTTTTCATTTTACTTCAGTAAAATTTCTGTTATTGCTCAACACAAAACCCTGCTTGAACTGTAAAATGTATATATCTCAAAAATGCTTTATCTTAGGTTTCCACATCAAGAGCTATAAAGTACAATTCTGTACTGATACAGAGTAACATGAAAAATGTACTTCTAAACTGGAGCACCACTGCAATATCAGAAAACAAAAACAAAACAAAACAAAAAACAAAACAACCAGTATCTATCCATATATATGAAATTCATAGTCAGTTTTCATGTAGCCAGATGTGGTTTTGTATATGTAAACATCTGTTAACAGAAAGAGTGGAGACAGTCAAGGCAACATCTGCTTAAAGCCTAGCCTAGATTGTGAAAAGCTGCACATCTTCAGATAGCGGAATATTATCTAAATTTGACTTGGGCCTATACAAAAAAAGGCAAGTACTGTATCCATCCTTCAGAGAATGCCCTATGTGGATGAAAATCCACTGACAACATTGAGGCATTAAGTGCAGAGATGGTTGGTGTAGTCGCACCCCAGAGACAGGAAATCCTAAAATAGAATCTAGGCATTTGGCTTGAGTATGCTGCCTCAAATATGTTATCATGCCTAGCAGATTTATTCTGAGAAATGTTAAATACCCTGTTAAGATTCCTATTAGTTTGTTTTCCTGTTCTTTTATCGCTGCTGCTAGAAAGTAGATAATTCAAAACAAAACAAAAAAAATCAGCAAATGGGAAGCCACCTCCAGCCATTTCACCAGAGTGATACCAATAAACATCCTAAGCATGAACATATCATTTGTGTTCATTATTCTTTGTGCCAGATGGGAGTTTTTAAGTTATTGCACAACATAATGATTATAAAGTACCAATTGTTAATGAACATTTTTACTCTAAAATGGATTTTTTTTTCCAAAATGCATCCATTTCCTGTAAGGGTTTTGCAATTGTCATGGTTTTGGCTGGGACAGAGTTAATTTTCTTCGTAGAGGCTCACACAATGCTGTGTTTTGGATTTTTGATGAAAATAGTGGCGATGTTTTTGGTTGTTGCAGAGCAGTATTTACATAGAGCCAAGGACTTTTTTGCTTCTCGTGCTGCCCTGCCAGCGAGGAGGCTGGGGGTGCACAGGGAGCTGGGAGGAGATATAGCCAGGGCAGGTGACCCAGACTGACCAAAGAGATATTCCACACCATATGGGGTCATGCTCAGGCATAAAAGCTGGGGTAAAGAAGGAGGAAGGGGGGGACATTGGGAGTGATGGCGTTTGTCTTCCCAAGAAACCATTACGTGTGACGAGCCCTGCTTTCCTGGAAGTGGCTGAACACCTGCCTGCCCATGGGAAGTAGCGAAAGAACTCCTTGTTTTGCTTTGCTTGCGCGCGCTGTTTTTGCTTTACCTGGTAAACTGTCTTTATCTCAACCCATGAGTTCTCGCACTTTTACCTTTCTGATTCTCTCCCCATCCCACCTGGGGAGGGTGAGCGAGCGGCTGTGTGGCACTTAGCTGCCTGCCGGGGCTAAACCACAACAGCAATGTTGCATTAGATAAGATACCTCAATTCTTTCCCTACAGAATACCTGAGAACTCTACAGAAGATATTTGGTTGGTGAAGGAAAATGAAAGTTTTTGCAGCTAACCACTCCTGCTAAGATTAGCTGTTGTGGATTCTGTCCACAGTTTAAAAACTTCCTCTAGAAAATATTTATATTGACAACTATACCTCTGATGTAAATAAAAATAATTCTGTTGACTTAGTAGAAGCTATGGAAGCTCAGAAGTTAGTATAATTTGTAGGGGGTTTTGTTTGTTTGTTTTGTTTTGTGTTGGCTCCTTTGTTTTGTCCTACTATTCTATGTTCCATCTTTATCTACTCCTTAACAATGAAGTATTGATGCACGTGGACAAAAAAGTCTGTGCTATCAATTTACCTACAGAGAAAATATATTTCTCACAACTGTTCTGTCAGTAGGTGTCAAGGAGACAAAAATAAGGAGATAAAAAAGATCTTTCTTCTCATAAACTTTTCTTTTGGCAGTGAATTCCATGTCCATTGTAGTCTGACAGTAGCAAATACTGAGTTTTTCTAAGCTATCAACAAGTTAGAGAATATGAAAAGGTGGTAGTACGTCATCAGCCTGGACTTGTGAGCACCATTCAGAGTGAAGGAAGAATTCATTCCCCAATGCCAAGGTAGTCTTTACAGCCCCAGAGAGTAAAACAGAAAAGACAATGAGATTTTGTGTTAACATCAACAGCTAATTTTAGCCCAACTTGTGAATATTTACAATTTTTTATAGTTGCCTGTTCGGTTTTCAATGAGTTGGAACTCATGAGCTTAAATACTCTGAGGACATGACTAACTTCAATGAGCTTATTTGATCTCTAATACAGTTACTAACAATTATGAATATTTATAGCTAGTTATAGGTTTAAACTTGAAAACAAGAAAATAAGATGATCTAGGCAGAACCTTGATCTTGGTCCTTGACATTCCCTTTATTTTCTTGGTAATGTTTACTTCTTTCAACAAATGTAAGTTTACACAATTTTGCCTCTTTTATACTGATGCCATGCCAGTTGTTGGTAAAAGGGTAAATCTGTAGTGTTCAACACCCAACACCTCCAGCTGTTCACTGGGAGCAAATATGTAGCTTGCTGGTTTCAATCTGAAGAGACTGAAATACTACAGAAATACTCCATTCCTGGGACAGGCCAGTGGGTCATGGTTGGGATGGAGGCTGGTAATGGACAGGCTCACTCTAAACTTAATGTTTAGAACTACTCAGCAGTTGCAGCTTCCGTTCAAGCCAAGGACAGACATTTTTACTAAAAAATTAATGAGGCAAAAGAGCAATCAAGTAATGCAATTATCTCTCTCCTGTTTTCTCAGAATGTGCGTATGTGTCTTCATGATTTAACAGCACAGGTGGCCAAGGGGCAAAGGGGGAAAGGAGTGACCATGGTCTTTACTCCAGAGAAATCAGAGTTGTGAGGGAAAGAGAAACGTGTGTTTTGAGGGGGAAAAAAAGAGAGAGAGAGAGAGAGAATCTAGAAAGCCAGGGGGGCAAAAGGAATATAAAACCTCTTTCCAACTGAATTGGCAGAAAGTCAAGGCCTGTCAAAGCAATAACTGCAGTAAAACTGAAATTGTCAGGCACCGTTAGTCACTGTGTTCATATGCTAGTGCTACTGGAAACATTTAAAGGAAGTGCCAACCGCTGCTATTTAAAAACACAACCCCTGCTCTACCCACCCCCAGCCCACTGCAACCACAAAACGATTAAAAAAAAAAAAAAAACAATTATGCTACTCTGCAAGTTTGTCCTATGGCTGTCAAGCACGGTCAGGAAGGAGACTGCTCAGGTACTTTTTAGTGAAAGAGATGCAGAATGATGCTCCTCTGGCATGATTAGATACACTTTGGAGATGAGGATATGGATGGAAAGCATTATTTAAAGGTTACACAGGAATATATCCATTATTTTGTAGGTGGATATCTAAAACAACTTTAGATCATTCTTATTTTCTAGCCTTTCTGATACTGGATAATTTATTTCTAAGGTATAGTAATAATCACAAATACCCCATGACCTCACTGATGAAGAAACATCTCAAAGATGTATGGGAAAATTAAAAAAGTTTTGAGATGCCACCCATGCCCAGCGCTACCACTTATTGAGGATCACATCCCACAACCTCTGCTTCAGTAGCAGTACAAAATATGTTTCATGTGCCTTCACTGAAATATTTAGCTAGCTAATACAGTAGGTATTACAATCACAAGAGAATAAGGCAATTCATAAAAAAAAAAGAGACATTATACTGTAAGACTAAGTACTTTAGAAGATCATAAATAATAGATAATGCATTTGATCACCTATTATTAAAATTAATAAACAAAAATTACGTATTCTCAAACTTGCTGCCATGAAAGATCATAGAAGAAAGCCTACTCAGATAGCATGCTTTGTTCTGCAGAACTCCTTTTCCCAAAGATTTCAATACATAACAAGAAATCAGCAACTATGGAGTTATATTTAGATGGTGCCACAGCATGTGTCCTCAGCACACGCATATAACACTAGCAGTAATTTGGAAAAAAATATATGGAACCTGTGCTAAAAAAAAAAAAAGATTAAAAGAAATTATATGACACAAAATCTGGCAACATGCTGCAGAAAGTTAAGAATAGATCAACTGCACTGCACAGATCACTTGGTAAGCTAGATTCATTCAGTGTATAGGTTTATAAACACATTTAAACACAGTACCTGAAGTTTAGGAACAAAGCATATGAAATATATAATCAGAGGAATGGGATTAGAAAACAAATTTTGGAAATGACTTAGGAAATCATGGCTAATGAAGTAAGATAAACTATGAAGAAGAACCTGTATAATCAGGTAAATAACAAGTAGGAGAAGGGAAATCACGGTATTTGTACTACATTACGTAGACGAATACTATTATTGGCTTCCACATACGAAGAAACAAAACAAACAAACAAACAAACAAACAAGAGGGAAGGAGAGAGAGAAAAAGAGAGGGAGAGGGAGAAAAAGGTTGTAGGAAATGCAAGGATATTTGGAAATGGAAAACCAGGCTTTAAATGAGAGACTTAGGCCATTTGATTTATTAAACTTCTCTACAAAATGTTAAGGAATGATTTGATTCCTGTCTTTTATTCCTTACTGTGAAAATACTAGAGATAGTAACTATTTCTCAAATCTGGTATGCAAAGGAATATCAAGTTCCAGATGGCTCAAGCTAGAAAATCCAAGTAATATGCTTGCCACTTTGAAACAACCTGTCCGTCTCTATCCTTTATAAACAAATTGGAATTGTAATTTCTCACTTGTACTCCTTTAAAATTAGGAGTAGGGTTATGAATCAGCCAAAGAACTTTGCGGTTAAGTTATGACAAAAAGTAAGAGTATTTCAGGGAATGCTGGAAACATTGATGAATTTAAGTCATGAATTTTTTAATTAGGCATTGATACATGACAGCGCATGAATTATTATGATGTACATCTCATTTAGGACTAGCTAGCTACAAATAAAAAGCATGATATTTTGATAATTATAAACTATGAAAGATAAATATTAGCACATGGTTTGTTTACAGAATGATATTTGTATTCGGTTTACATGGTACTGGTTTGGTAGCAGGGGGGCCACAAGGGTGGCTTCTGTGAGAAGATTCCAGAAGCTGCCCCATGTCAGATAAGAGCCATTTTACATCCCACCATGTCTGCTTACTAGAGTAATAGCAGTAAAGATTAAAACCACAGAACTGTTAAGGACAAAATGACCTGCTGAATTTAGACATGTTTGTTAGCTGAGGAAAATACACCAATAGTCTCTAAATAGAAGCAAGTAAACTTGGAAAACCCCAGCCCCAAACTGCCACCCTGCAAGGCTTGCAGGAAACATGGGCATACAGTTTCATGGGAGCAGGTTAGTGCAGCGGTCACATACTAAGGCCTTCACCTCTGCTCAGTGGATGGAAATCATGTTCTGTAAGAATTAGAGGGCATAAAACAAAGGTCATTGTATTCAGGTTCGAAACGGCAAGAAGTGATGTGTCATACGAAGGACACTAGACACATGAAGCTAGTGTCACAGGATGTCACAGGACCTGTTAAATCTTTACATGCATTGAAGGGGAGACAGTACAAGTTTATGGAGAAAGAATTAATGAGGGATAACTATCTAATGAGAAAATGTATGTAGCCTGTGAAGTGGCTGAGCTTAAAATACTTGAAGGTTGGGAGTGTATTGGAAGGAGGAACCGCAGGCAGGCCAAGCCAGGCCACTCAAGGTTTTGCATACATGTGAATGAGAGCAGAACTTGTATCCGTTTTTTCTTTTTTTTTCATTATATTTCTGCTTGGTGTCCAACATTTACTCATGATTCTAACACACATCAGCTATTCAGTAATGCTGCAATAAGGCATGTTTTAAAAGAAGTATGCATTTTGAATTTAAAAGCAAAGAAATAACTGCAGTTGTTGTTGATGGATGGGGAGCCGCACCTAACAGCATCTTTGACAGTAAAGACCATCCAGTTGCTCTGCTCATTCTCTGCAGGATTTACACTGTACATTGTTTTCTACAGGTAAAATGCAAAAAATGCCCTCCTAATAAAATACAATCTCTGATCTCGGAATCGTTTAAAAAAAAAAAAAAAGCAGCACTTATTTGAAAAAATCATGCAACCAACAAGAATACAGTAAAGTGAAAGCAGCTGGCTATACTACTACACTATTTTTTTCTTGGACAACTGTTAACTAAATTAATTACCTCACTGCTGAGTTAATTAGGTAATATTAGTACATAAGTACCCCAATTAATTATCCTAAGCGAATAAAAATACAACTGCTATCAAATGTGGTTGACACAACTGTATACATTGAATGTAAATTTTCCCATTTGCTTCCCAATCCAATTTTAATTAAACCATTATAAATACAAGTCATTCTCATAAGTGAGTTATAGCATCACAAGCTAATCACTCAACAAAATAAGAGACAATAATCCCTTGCATAATTATACTGCCAGTTAGAAAGAATTACTTTAATAAATAGTTCATCAATTTCAGAATTTTAAAGTAAAATGTTCACCAACTGAATGAATGTACCTGCAGACTAAATGCATGGAAATGAGCCCAAAAAGATATGAAAAAATATATATTTTTCAGCAGCCTAGTAATTCTCCATTTCAGCAACTTCTTTCCTCTTTTCACAGGGAACATTTTTATAGCATTAGTTATTAACGAAGACAGATCTTGATTGCTGTCATCTCTTCCTGGGCTCCCCAGTGTTGTCTATTATTTTGTTTTATTGCTTTGAAGCTGAAGATTCAGTTTTATTAGTACCAAGTTTTGTTATTTAATAACAGTGTGATTTTTAAGAGGAAAATCAACAGGTTTAGTCTAATGCTTGCGTAACAAAATAACTATAGTCAGTATTCAGGACCAAATATACCAGTTAAAAGCTTATAAAATGGATAACAGCTGATAACAAAAGCTTAGTAAAAGCTCATAAAGTGGTTTTTAATGCTTTGGCTTTTTCCAGTGCATTCGGAAAGAAAAAGAGATTTTCTGACAGTCATAACTACATAGTCAGGGGCATTAAAAACTCTGCTTTCTTATAGGAAAATATTTTGAAAGTCAGCAAGAAGAGCAAGACAATTTTTGCTTTACTAAGGCCTCATGTGGATGGGTATACTAATTTCTTCAGCATATCTGTGCACCCACCAATACTTACAGAATTATGCAAAAGAAAAACACATGGATGGATTAACAATAAACACTACATGAGCTGGGGAAAATAGGTCTATCAGAAAATACATTCTAAGTAACATTTGGAGCTGCCTGTCATTTCTGCTAGCACCAGGAAGATATTAATCATGTTCAGAAAACATGTTTTCAAGATTTTCACTGGGAGATTCTCCTTTAATTTCACTGTCCAAATGAACAAAATTGTTTGCATTTTTTTGTAAATTAATGCTATTAAATTGCTTCAATTTAGCCTTTTAAAAGAACATAATATAATCCTTCATGACTACATGTTCCATATTTCTGCCCTTTTATCATCAAACATTATTTCTGTGATTCAAGAAGTTTAAGTCTATTTAAAAGGCCAGACGCATTCTGTGGTTGCCACTGACATCAACAAAAATAGGATTTTATTTTTCACCAGTGTTGCTATACCTTTCAGCTTGTGACCCAGTCCCGCATTTTTCATGCAGCAAGTCTCTAGAGAGACTAATTCTGGACTATGCAAATCTGAGTCACCAGAACACAAATTCCTAAGTTTCAGGTTCCTCTTTGGATTAGATTTAGCCTAAGTTTTATTCAGCTCTTAGAGACTGGGACTTCATGGGAAGGTTGCAATATATCCCTTCTTCTCAGATCCCCAATTCATAATTTGAAAATTTATCACAAGCCCATCTTCTCCAATAACAGGAGGTCAGGTAGAATTCTGATGGTGGCAATAGCTTTGACCAGGGCAACAAAATTTAACTGTAAAACATCACACTCACATTAGTACACAAAAAAATGATCAACAAGGGAGATCAAGTCTCACCTAGTAAGGAGGTGACCCACTTACGTACTGAACAAAGCAAGTTCTAACTCATCTCTTGATTAAGCCAGAAATAACCCAAATCTAAATTTTGGTTCTAAACTGTAGAGAATTATCCATGAAGCTGACATTCGACCCACTGAAATTTTTGCAAATAATAAATCTTCCCCAGAGGAGGTATGCCTTTTTTTCACTACGTTAATTTGCTTGAAGACAACTTCCAAACAAGTAATCACTTGAAAGTAGCTTGAAAGCTTGAAAATAACTTCTAAGCAAACAGATGACACACAGACCAAAATCAATAATGCCTCTCTTTTTGAAGTGACTATAATCTCCCAAATCACAAAAATGTTGCCTGACGTGAAGACCTGTGTCCAAATTTCACAAAGAGATGCCCACCCAACAACATGGTAAGGTTTTAGAACATGAATTCTTCTCTTTTTTCCAGTCATTAAAGGGCTAAGAATGATATCTAAGAACGATAAGTTTTCTTCTGAATGCTGTTTTATTAGCTCAAGTATTTTCAGTTCTGTAAAGGTGCTTTTGCAGCTTTTTTCTCTTCAAAAGAGTGAGACAATAAAAGAGAAGAAAGGAAGGAAGAGAGGGAGGAAGGGAGGAAGAGAAGGAGGGAGGGAGGGAGGGAGGGAAGGAGAGAAGGAAAAGCTGCTGCGCTTGCAGAAAGAGCATCTGAAAAAGAGATGGGTGTTTTTCTTCAAGAGAAGAAAATAAGATTAAGACACAAATGAACACCCATGCTTACATGCCTTGGTTATGGATCAGTTTTCCTTGTCAAGCAGAAGCAAAGAAAGGAGAACAAAAATCCCAAAGCTTCCTACTTAGGCAGAAAGAAGACATCATCTGCTGCTTCCAGAGATTCAGAGATCCTTAACCATGTGGCTTGATTTAAGTGCAGTAGGCACACACTTGTGGCAGGACTTAACTGAATCCTCTGCTTCTCAGACATGTCCCTGGGGAGCGGGGAGGACACTGCTCACCTCTTCAGAATAACAACACTGAAGCTGCAAGCAGCCTTCCTGCAGCAGGGCAAAAGTGCAATCCTCCCTATCCTGACTTCACTGTGCAGAAGTCAGGCTCCACCTTGCTCTAAGCTGCATGGATAAACTTGTTCAATAAAGTCAAAATGGTTATGTTACATTTTCTGCAGAAGTATTTCCTTCTAGTAAAAGATTTCTTATTTTCAGGCTTCTTTTCCAATAAGCCTACTCTGTTACTATTTTTCTGAATTCACTTTGGTTTAACTTTGTGTAAACTTGTTTAGACTCATAACATATTAAGCTGGCCATAGGAGTGCCCTGAATGCTGAACCTCATAGCAGGGGTGGGGAAGCAGAAGGACTAAAAAGTGTATGTTTATTTATCCGTACTTCAGCACAACCAAACAGACTGTATCACATCATTATTCTGGTAATAGGATTTGCCATGGACCACTGCCATATTTCTTTATGTAACACAGTAGTAACTGAGAAATATGGACCGTTTTTAAACTATTGCAGACAGTGCACCCCTGTTTTTATTGAGTTTATAGCATTAAAAAAAACATAGCAGGAGATAAAGATCTCTGGTGTGTGGCAGAACCAGCCGTAATGGCATGTCACTACCACTCACTTTCACTGTGATTATCTGAAACAGGCAGAGGTGGGGAGCCAAACTGGGAATCTGTTTTCACTGAGCAGATATCAGTGTAACATCTGCCCCATCATGTATTTATGAAAATCTCCTGCTGTTCCAAGAATCTCTTGAGCATGAAATAGCTGAGTTCCAGCAAGACAGAATTTCTGGCAAAACTGATGCTACAGTAAAGCACTTCTGTAGAAACTTGGTAAAGACTCTTCTAGTGTAGAGCAAGAGAGCAAAATGAGTAGCTTTCTTTCTGTGCTCCTTGTAACATATCTTAAATGTGTCCAGCGGTATATCTGAGAAATCTAAAAACAATTTCTTACATGATTTTATATTTTCTAGGTATACACAAGTCCTGCATATGTTTTTCTAAAAATCCTGCACTTTCACTTATATAATTTATAGTTTAAAACAAGACTGCTGCCCTATTTAATCACTGTTAAGGAAGAAAAAAAAAAAAAAGTAGTTTTCCTCGCTAGAATGCCTTAAGTTGATATCACTCTTGAAACTCAATTGTGAAAGCTTATGTGCCTTATTTATCAGGCAGCAAGAGTGCACTGGGCACTTCTAGCTGAAGAGATTTAACTGGTAGGGACTACGAAGTATGCTTTTTTCTTTTTAATGCTTGTTTTTATATGACTAATAATAACTAAAACATTAGTTAGGTTTCTATAATACATCTGCTCAGTAGTATCAAGTAGAAAACATTTTCTTATTAGCATTCTTCCTTCTATATACATGATGCCTACAGGAATTCGAATTTACCTTCTTCTTTGAGAAATACAACTTTCCACAGAAAAGTGGAAAGAAAAGAAAGTTATTTTTTGAACTAAGTATCATCTTTTGAACTTGATAACACTATTCTCAATATAATAGCTTGATTGACCCAATGCTCCAAGAAATTCAGATCACATAGAAGCGTGCTAAATAGTTGTGGCCAGAAAACAAAAAGAAGAAACAGAGGGTCCCACTCTCAGCTGTTTCCAGGAGCTGCAAGTTCAGTACGACTGTGGCTGGCCACAGTCTCAGCAGCATCCTGGCTCCTCCCTTGACCCTTCTGGGGCATCGTAGGAAGGGCTGAGATCCAGCAGCAGCCAAGACGTGCCTTCCTCTCTGGCAGGTTTTCTGCTGAGCCCTGAACTTCCCAGCAGTCGCTGTCCTCCAGCAACACACTCCTTCACCTGCACACTGTCGGCTTTGATATCCCTGGCCCCACCAAGACACATTACCTCTGTGACAAGCAAGAGATTTGAAAAAGTGACATCTCAGGAGGAACTGAAAACTGAGGAACTGAAACTTCTTGCCACCAACAGAGGAGCACATCTGTGATTGGCAGGAGTCCTCTGCTTTCTGTACAGCCTCAGTAAGACATGTTCAGGCACATTTGGGTCTGTGCCAAGAAACCAATACGTGGTAAAAATACCATCTTTTTGGCAGAAGTGGTTCCTGTCTTAATGAAAGCACTGGCATACCTCCCCCAAGAAGATGCCCCAGCACAAAGCCTCTGGAGTCACCCTCAGGCTTCCACCTAGTTCAATGAGAGCAGCAGCACTGCAGCAGGAGATTGATGGAGATCTCCATTATATATCATGACAAATGCAGCAGTTTCCTCAGAAGTGGAAGTGATTGGTTTAACATTTCAGAATCACGCAGATGGTGAGTTTGCGGGCCTGCAAAAAAGTCCAGAAATGTTGCTTATCCCATCTGGCAAATAAAGCCCTAAGAATATAGAATGTCTGAAAACTGTAGTGGGAGAAATCCAACTCTGAATTAAGATGCAAATTTCTACCAGGAAGGCTATTAAACATGAGAACTATTTACTCTAATCTGGTCTAATTTTTAGAACTTGAAATACTTAGGACAAGATTATATATATTTCAAAAAATGTAATTGTATTTTTGGTAAAACTTGGGCTGTGCAGACAGATATAAAACTGGAAAATGGTTTTGTTCCTTTCTGGTCACAGTCTCTGAATGAATATCAATTGTTGCTTTGTTTAGTAAAGTTATTTGACATGGTAGAAATTGTGCTGTGAAGGCCTTCTTCTGGTGAGATAAGAACAGCAGATGTGGAACTAGAGCCTCCTACTCCACTGGTAGATTATTTCAGCTGTATTTATACCATGTATTCAGAAATCCCTTGCACCAAACCTTCTGTTGTAATCCATGTGCCAAAAAGCTCTAAGCTTTTTGCAGTACTGAGCATTGAAAAAAACAGGAGCAGAATTTTGACTCCAGAAACTGTTCACTATACAGATCCAAATTACTGACATTTCTAGACCTAAATTTAAAACACATTTAAAAAACATATTATATTATATTATATTATGGCAGTTTTTTGCATGTGAAAGATGAGGACTCACCAGTCCTAATATTTGATTCCCACTGTTCATTCCTCTCCCACTAAATTCATTCTCAGAGGATGGCCAGCCAAGCTGGGACTTCGTGTTTCTGTTATGCAATCCAGCTTTTCCATCTTAATGTTTAAATGGCAAGATCACTTTTATAAAGCAGAGAATAATGTACCGCTGGCATCTTTTCAAACATTGACCTCTTCTCTGAGATGCTACCTCAGGCATTAGTTGTAAAGCAGGGGAGATGAGTTAGGAATCTGAGAATACAAAACTTGTGTCTCAAATAACCATCATCTCCCATCTGGTGATGTACCATTTTGCAGCAATGCTGTCTTGGCTGAATTCTAGCTGGAACTCAGCCCATTAGTTTTGTTTCATCCCAGTCTCCTGAGATATCCATCACCCTAATAACAGATGTCATTTAACTGGAGGTCACATGTTGCAGTATTTTTGTATAACTTTTGTACACTTTAAACACATTATTTGTATACTCTATACGGAAATAAGATTTTATGTCCAAATAGATCATGATGATAATTTAACGGACAAATCTAAAAATTTCTTAAAAAGCAAAACTTCCTACATGATAGCTCAAAAATATTTGTGTTGCCATCTCACCACAAACAGCAAAGAGTCAGCATGCAGGCAGCAAATATTTACCTCACTTCCATTTCTATACCTTATTCTGCAATTGTCATTGTTTCTCTCTTTTGTAAATAAAAACATAAACCTGTAGGACATCTGGATGTTTAATGGGATGAAATAGCTAGTGGTGTCAAATTGTTCACTAAGTGAAGGTTATTCCATATGCCAGAAACACTATGACAGGTCCTCTTGAAACATAATTTCAATTATGTATGCCTCTGCTCTCAAAACCTACACCGTAAACACTAGACAGCTTCACTCAGTGGGTCTGGGTCCCTGTGGTGCATATAGTCCAATTTTCTGATGGAAGAAGTAAGAAGGCATTTTAGTCATCATTTCTGTTATTTCAGTTAAGGTAATGCGAGCAGTCTTTTGTAGACCTGTTTCATAGTAACAGGAACGTTTACAAAGTTCTTGTCAAATACTGAGTGTAGCCAAACCAACAAGGGGTTTAGATCAATGATATTAAGGCCATAATTTAGAAAAAATGGCATTGCATCAGTGTCAGGGATAGTCTTATTTGTACAGGAGAATGTTAGTGTTGAAGACATGTAAGACCATGTAAATTGCAGGTATAGCAAATGGGGGGGAAAAAAAAAGGCCTTTTATTTACTGTTAACGCATACTAAATCCAGAAATCACTGAATGGGAATGAGTCCAGAACTCCACAAACCCGTATTTCAGAACACAACTGTATTTTATGGCATTTTTTTTTTTAGCATAGCGGATGGGCAGCAAACTCAAAAGACTGAAAACTATCAATTCATCTGCGGAAACTACAGTACTATAGCCATATATCTACTCTGATCCATTACATGAATTATAAGAATGAATTGTTTCTACGCCTTAACTATCTTTTAAGACAAGTTTTCTTATTTAGATATATTTCTGATATTTACAACTCTCACAGAAGCTTTTGTTTGTGAGTAGGGTATGTTCTTCCTAAACTCCCTTTCCTCATGCTTTAGACTGAAGTCCATCGAAAGCTTCCACTGAAATTTCCTCACAATGTACACTGAAGCAAAAAAATATTTAGGGCTTTACAAAGGTCGCTTTCAGAGTACATGCAGAATGATTTCAGTACCAAGGGATATGATTAAGACTTACACAAGGAAAACAGAAATCTTCAGCAGTGAACCTTTCTCCAAAGGCTGAAACAGCTTCTTTAAGGAATAGGTTAGCACAAGCACTCTTCAGGTGAGAACTACACTGACTAGATATAGCAAAAATATTCACTATAGCACAATTGTCTAAAAATGAATATAAATTATATTAGATACTATCCTTCTCTGAGGCAATTTTGGCTGTGCACTGAAATTGGCCCAGCATTAGGTCATTTATGTCACTAATATAGGACCTAGAAACCCAAGGGGAAAAAAAAGCATTAGGCCAACTCAGCAGATACTTCTTCCTAATTAGAAGCTTTTTCTCCTGTCTTCAAGAAAGGGTCATTTGCACTGTAGTCTGTTTACTTAGCAGTGAGGCAGGTTGCTCAGCAGTGCTTGCTACAAAATGCAAGTCAGTGCTCTACATTTCTGGAATTGGGACAGCATTTCTTTCCTCTGCGGCCCTCCCAGAACTATGTTACAGATGTGTAATAAATAAAAACTCTCATCTGCCTCCTCTCAGCTTCAGACAGGATGAATTGGCTTTCGTTAGGGGGAAGATCAGTTCCTCTAGGTCAGGAGGACCTATGTCAATCATTTGAACTTTCTTGTCTGTAACAGCTATAAAAATTTGGTAGCACTGCAGGAGGAACAATTCATGAAATGCCTGGAGACAAAGCTACTTCTAGATGATATGGCTCTAGTTCTAGCTTATTTTTATAGATAAAAACACAAAAAGGAAATAAAAAATGCCTCTCGTATTGGCATGTTCAAGTACGATGTATGCAATGTCATAGACTCTCTAGATATGCCTGTAAATGCCAGTATGGACTACGTGCTTAATCCAGTTGAGGATCAGATGATGTGACATGGGAGCTGCGATGATAAGACTATCTAAAGAAAAACTTGTTTACAGAGCCACTGTGCTGAGACCATGCACTCCACTCGCAGTGACAGCTAACAACACATGCGTCTTTAGTGGTTCCTACTTATATTTGTCAGGAAGTAACACACCCCAAATTAATAAGCCACAATATGGTTATGGAAACTTTTGTCTGGAGGCCCTAATGGAGCATTTGCAAGCGAGCAGCCAATTTTGTGAACTAGTGGTGGGACCGTGACAGTTTGCTGCACAAGGATATTTTATTGGTGTATGTTCTATCTTGCTACCCATGCACCTACACCCATGCACCATGATCAAGGTGCAAATACAGGCATTTTCAATATACATAGAAAATATTGCCATGCTCTGTAATGGTCCTAAACACAACAGCATCCTCTTGACACCTATGAATCATTTTTTGTCCCCTCTCTCCACTGCACACATGCACTCCACCAGTATTTCTTGTTTTTGACTTTCCCTCACCCCTGTTGTGCTTCCTTTCAGACCATTCCTTAACAAAAGCATCCCTTCTGTTTTGCTCTAAAAACTCAAAGAGCAGAACTGTCAAATTTTTCCTCCTCCTTGATACTATTTTTACTCTTCCTGTGACTGCAACCTGCTGGAGGGGAAGCTGGGCTCCTCCCTCTGACTCCCCTTACTAGCTCCATTACATCTTCCTCTGCCACAAAAGGCAGCTTACATTTGTTTGTCATCTGTTCAGCTACCTTACAAAGTAGAAGTGGGAAGCACCAACACTGTTGCTGCACACAGCACGCACTTTTGTGGCAGAGAATGGTGTTTATCCTCCTTCTGTCATAGTCTCAAAGTTAAGGAGTTATCTCCTGCCTTCCCTGTCTCTAATCAGTGCATTGTTTATGGACAGGCATAGCATCTTATAGGAAGCAAAACAGCTGAAAAAATATCCCAAATTTCTGCACTAGCCATTATTGAGGACCATCCACACATATTTTGGTGGAGATAACTCATAAAACAAGCCTTCCCCCCTTATGATAAGGTCTATGAAGTGGATAAGGTTGAAAAGTCCTGTTTATTCACATAAAAAGAGATCATTCATTGTTATGAATCTAAAGAAATTAATAAGGAAAACCTGCTCATGTAAAATAAAGAACATATATGTAGACCAGGCATTTGGATAAGTGAATTACTTACGTAATTTTGGTGATTGGTACCAATGCACCAATTATTTTATAGCACTGCCATAAAAACAAAATGCTATTTTTACATGTAGAGAATCTGCCAATTGTCCTCTTTCTACCAAATGAAAGACTACACATACAGCTTACTGAAAATCACTTGAAGGAATTTAAAAGCAGAGTATCAATGAAGCTGCTAAAGGGAAGAACAGGAGAAAGTCTGCTGTAAACATGAGAATATACTGAAAATAGAGCACAAGGCATCATATAAAACTACTTTACCTAGTTCTTTGAAAATTCATGCATTGGCATAAAGTTAGTAACAAACAGCAGGAACAAAGAAACAGATCTTTTAAGATCTTTCATTAAGACAAAGAAAAAACATTCCTTCTTCCTGCTATTACAGAAGGCTATCTGTGCATATGCAAAGCATCATTTCAAATTGCTGTATTTCAACAAGCAACCAAGATCTATTCACACGGTCAGTCTGTTTCCACAAGCAAACAAAATTAAAATATTCCTTGTTACATCTAATAACTGTAAGAATGCTCTTGGGGTTGTAACTCAGGGGCAAGTTGGTCTGTTTTAAGTAACAACCTGAGTGCAACAATAACATTAGATATTTGGGAATCCCAAGACTATTTTTGAAGAATTCACTGGAAATGCCAAGATAAACATTTTATGATATTCATTAGTTACTGCATACCAATACTTGGAAGTTAAACAACCATGTTGCTGAGTACAGTTCATTACACAGAAGGTAGGAGTCCAAATTCTCCATCCACTTTGCTTGTTTGGCTTTGAGGATTTCCCAGGATCCAATCTCGTGCAAATAACTTTGCTAATTCCATTTTTTTTCCCACACTGTCCTTTCTCTTTCAAAGACAGGCTTGAAGTGCTACTACAGCTCAGGAGTATCTTCTTTACAGATGTTGCAGAAAATGGGGGAAAGAGAGTGGACAAGTTGATGAACTGATACTTTTCCTCCTGCACACTTCTGTGTTTGTGGGAGAAAAAGGCTAAAGACGTTTGACTGGGTTGGTTTTAGTTCTTACTTTCTGTTGGAGGCAAACTTCATTCTCACTTCCTGTCCCTCTGCCAGAAACAACCCCCTTCTAAAACTGTCAGCCAGGTACTTGCTGGGGGCTCAGACGCAGGTGTGACTGAGGTGATGCTCTGGCCTACCACCGAGAAAGGGTCCTGTTCCTCAGGCCATATGAAATTATTAGGAACAAACATCAGAATGGAGCAGATACATTAGGGAGAAGTCAGGGAATCATTCTAGACCCAGAAGTTATATATTTCCCCAATTTCTACAATGTGTTAGAATTCTCTATCTAAATTTAATATAGTAATTTGGCTGCTATCTTTTGTCTAATTAGAACTAAATGTAGACTGTACTTTAGCCCTACTAATTCTCCTAATGTCATTACCTGGATTTTCCAGATGTATTCAGTAACATCTGCCCTGGTGCCCTTTACATAAGGTTCATTTCTTTTCCAGGTAATAATACAGGCAGAGGATTCAAGGGCTAATTCAGTTAGAGCTAAATAAGAACGACCTGAATTAGAAGAGAGAGAAGAGGCTTGTTAATTTGCATGGTAAATTTTTTCTTCCTTTTGTATTATCATTGCTCTTCCATCTCTCCTTTAATAAGCTGTTTCCCTCTCCTCCCCAGGATCTCTCTACTTGCAAGGACCTCTGCATCAATCTTTTTCTTGTCCTTCTATTTTTAGTGTACATCTGTTCCTGTTTTGACCTCAATTCTCTCTCATTCAGGGCTTCATTTTTCTATGTCTCTCTACTGCCAGATCTTCTCTCAGCAGTAAGACGCCTTCTCTCTTGCAGGTTCATAATCATTCTGTTTGTGGCCGATGCCTGGGCTCCCTCCCTTGATGTACTGCCCACTAGGAGAAGGCAGCTCTCCAGGAAGCCCCTGCTCAGCTGCTCCACCTCCCTCACCCAGCTCCTTCCTTCCAATGCTGCCGGAATGGGCAAGTTACAAAGGTTGTAACTTGTCATCTATTTTCTCCCCGTGCTTATTTTACATTTTTCTAATACCTTAAAATGTTCCCAACATTTCAGAATGAAACCTTTACCAGTATGACAAAGAATGCCACATTTGTGCATTTCAGCAGCTGTATTTCAATTTTCTTTAGATTAGTAATTATGAAGTTTGTTTTGTTATGAAATTTGTTTTGTTCCACCTCATTTCTTTCCTTGTGTGTCATGGTCTCATTCACTGGTACTGTTTCTGTTTTCATTATTTTCTTTACTCCATTCTCACTTTTGCTAGGTTTTCCTTTTCTCCCTTTCAGGCTTCTGTTTTCTTTTTTTCATGTGCGAAGTTAACATTTTTGCTGTCCTTGAGGTTCTTGCCACCATCTTTTTGCGGTGACTCTTGGACTGAGGCTCCAGTCAGATTAAATGGCTGTTGCTTACGGGATGGACTCTGGAACTGGGAAGCGGCTGGCTGCTCTGGTCAGCTGCTCAGCTGGCCCTGAGGCATTAGGGTACAGGGATGTTCCAGGCAGTTCCAGGTCAGGCTCCACATCCAAACCCCTCCTGGCAGCAGAAACAGCAGCCTCAGCGGGGAGACTGTTTTACCCCTGGCCACTGGAACATGTCTGTAAAGGACAGTGCTCATTCTCAGCCCCTCGGGTACATCTACCAATAGTGCTGCTCTAAATCATATGGACTGCTGACGAGAGCCTTGGTGGGTGCTGACAGGTCACACTGCCTCCTGGCACTTGGCCCTGCCTGCACGCTCCAGTGGCTACAAGTAAAGCAGACAAAGCCCTTTGCCTCCTCTCCCTGCCGTTACTGAGACACCTAATGCTGTTTCTCCATTTAAAAAAATACAAAAAATAATGTCATGGTTGTGCAAACAATGATTAGCTAACATAAATATTTTCCCTGTTTAGCTGATGTGTGCTATACTTTTGTTCCAGTCAAGTATCTGTGCGATTTCTGTGTTATAAAACAGTGTTGTTGTAATAGAATATATTAACATTTAAATAAGAAACTCAGGGTAGTATTTTAAAAATTTGAATTCTAAAAAGTTACTCAGGATGGGATACATATTACTTAAAGACAGCACACACCTTTAGCAAATTCTGATTAGATGGTGAACAAGTAAATGCTAGAAATGTCTACTTTTAATTGCATGAAAGGAATATTGTCGGAAAGATGTGTGCACTGCAAACACTGCTCAACTGAAATGCTAAAAATTATCCCTTCTGCTTTTCCTCCTCTTAGAGCACAAAGAGCACAAAGAGGATCTAATTAACATGCTTAGTGTCTCTCCAAAATTCAATTCAAACGCAAAGTATGCTATCAAAGGCATGAACATCAGACAGAAAAGTAATTTGGGATGACTGAGCTATCTCTACAAATACGTTAATTTAGCTCTAATGGGTCCACATGAAAAATGACACTGAATGCAGTTAAAAGGACTTTATCTGCTTTAAAGAGAGAATAATAAAGTTATTCAGAATTTTCTTCAACCTCAAAGCTGTCTTGCAATTGTTGAGTATGACTTTGTAACTAGATAAATGCAGCAAAGCACACAGTATCTTGTGAGTAGACCTGTGCATGACATTTTTCTCTTCGGTGATCTTTATTCAATGAAGAAAGTTTTCTCTCTGTGTCTTGCAGAGACAGAATCTTTCAGAATCTGCAATTTTTCAGGTTCTCCTAAATTTCACCAAGGAGTGTCATTACAGGCTTTACATTCCTTTCTTTTCTTTTTTCTTTTTTTTTTTTTGCTAAGAAAATTCTGTACATTAGATTTCAAGCTACCTTGATAGCTTTTTCCATCAGAGTCGATTCTCTGCTGCAGTTTCCTGCATCTCTATGTTGCAGACTATAAACCAGGTTTCAGCATGTTTATCATGTGCCCAGAGCTGGTGTGTCATTTCAGTAACTGCAGGGTGGTAATCAGCTAAATCATAAAGAAGTAAAAAAGGAACATAAATAGCTGTTTCTTTCAAAATCCCTGTATGGATTGGAATAAAGCAGACCCTCCCACCTTCAGCAGAGTAAGTGAATAGCTCAATATCACCCATCAACTTTTCTCTTTTTATATGGATGCACTATTCCGAGCACATTAAAGCAATTTTGATAAGAGGGAAATGGTTTATTTTTTTAGTCTAGATTTCAAAGAAATGTTCTTAAGAAGGAAGGTATGTCTAAAGAACAGTGCCTTATCACAGCACTCTTATTAGCATTTCTTCAAAGATGCCTTCTACCTGGTCCCAGCTACAAAGACAAAATCTGCATTTGAATACAAATATACAAAACGAAGTTGAAAATTTTCAGAGTCTTATAGAAAAGATGGACATAAGCCAGAAAAATGAATTGTAGCAAAAGGAAAAACTAAGTATGCACAGAAAAGCAGCTCTTGTGTGTTAGATATGGCATCAGAAAAAGAAAAAGCTGCCTACATTTCAGAAGCTTCTTGCTGATCACAAAAACCAAATGCAGCTTTCAGTCATTTGACTTTCTGGATATCACCAACTGCCACTAGCACTAATGCCAAAATGGTTCTTTACTTTATGAAACTATTAAGTCTTACAGTGTCTCTACGTAGTTACTGTGAAGACCTCTGAAATACAGGTTCTGATATATCCGGACCTATCTACTGAGATCCTGCTCCATTATGAATATATAGAACAAACCCAGAAAGGACAATTATGTAGTCTCTATGAGCCAATTCTTCTTCATAAACCCAGGCAATTTGTGTTCAAATCTCATTGTCATTATTTTATGGTATTCAGTTTAGTTGCCTCAAATTTGTATACAAAAATAAATACTAACCACAGCTTTTGAAACAATTATTTATAATAGGATTTAATAAAAGGTCACAACAATGAATTCCATAGGCAAACTACACTGAATAAACATTACTTCTTGTCCATTTTGTATTTTAAGCCTTTTAATTTAATCCAATATTTATACATTATCAGAAAAAAAAAAGTAAGTAGGAACTCTTGAATAACATTTATACACTATTCTTTACTTTATGCTCTGCACAGAAAAACATTCAAGATGCAGTTAAGGCTGCATCTCAACAGTACCCTAACAGTACGAAGGATAAAAAAAAGACTATAAGAAACTATAATTGCTGCAAAAACAAATCATAAAAAAAAAAGGACATTCACTGCTCAATGTGCTCAATGCTACAGTTAAATTTAAAAGAAACTGATATTCAAGAATACTCAGTTTAGTCAGAGTTCTGATTTTCCTTGTAGCCACATCAAGGTATAACATAATAAGTTTGATTTTTTTTTTGACCTGATTCAGACCAAAGCACAATGCTTTACTTATTGTGTAATAGCATGTACAGAAGGTAAACTCACCCACTCCTGAAAGGCTTGCTAAACTTGTATTTTACTAATTTCTTTTCTGCACTATGTAGACATGTAATGTCCTGAGACATTTTTTGAACAGATGCCCAAAGTAGCTAAGTGTTCCAGGTGAAACGTGTTTTGTTTTGTATTACATTCTGGTATTGTGAATATATTGACTACATTGCAAAATAGAATATACCTTAATAGTGTCAATCACTCCAGTCTTTTTAGGTGTAGTTCTTTCAGCAGACTTAGAGAAACCTGCACATATTTCTAACACTCTATCAGTCATTAAACACTAAAGTAACCTGCCAAGAAGCATGGTGGGCTCCCCATGTCTTGTTTCCAAGTTAAGACTGGATGTCTCTCCAGACTGGACTTAGCCAAAGAGAGTATGCTTTAGTCAGCCAGAAGTGTAACAGCAGGTGACTATAGAGACTTATGTGGTGGAAAGATCTAATGATCCCTCAGGGCTCTGAACTCTACCACGAACCTATCATGGAATACAGACAAGCATTTTTCTCTTTTTATTGGTCAGTTCCTTATAGATGAACCTATTCTCATGCTATTTTATTCACTCACAATTGCCACGTAATTGGAAGTTTGCCCATATAAGATCTGCACAATATTGTCCTTGTTAGTACACAGCTGCTACAAAAGATGTAAATTTCCTGAATCTGTCAATGACCTATCAAATCTCTAAAGATGCCTCCTTTGAAGTAATTCCTTATTGGAATAAAGCATACCTTACCAGATTTAAAAAAAAAAAAAAAAGTATATACTTAGTTAATGGATGTTAGCTGCTCACTACATAAGTTGCTGGTCAGTTTCTAATTACAATGCTGATGGAAGTCTCTTAGATTTAGATTGCAAGATTTAGACTGATGGACTTTTTATTTTTTAGTTTTTAAAGGAGCAACCTAAGCCAAGAACAAGTTAAAAATATCCCTCCTGGAGCAGCAGAGAGCAGTACATTTAAACAAATTTAAGCATAGCAGGAAGCAAACTCTGTTAAGTCTTATTTGGAATTAGGAAGACAGACATTGTTTACATCCTGATTTCCTAACTAATGCCTATGCACACATGCACACATCACTACACGCCACTCGATAGAAAAAGAAGAAAAAAAAAGAAAAGCTTATCATAAAACTCAGCCCAAAATCAATATCAAATTCAGGCTTTAGGCTGCAACAGTTAAATATGAATGGGTCAGATTTGCTCTGAATAGCAGAAAATTGCACATCAGTTAAGAAAAAAGAAAAGCAAACCCAGACCAAAAAGGATAATTTCATCTATCTGGAGACCAGAAATTCAGTGACTGAGACACATTGTGTTATGACTCAGGATAATTTTTAAAGATATGTTGTTGAAATAAACATGGCAGGAATTATCTTTATCTTATACCAGCAGCCTACACGTTCTTCCTTTAAACAGCTTGGGTTTGCTTGGAAAGATCTTAATTTAAAACCTGTAACTCTGAAAGTGTTCAGGAGGTGACAGACTTCATGCTAAATAAAGGAAATAAATGTAGTGTGGTTAGATTAAGGTGGAAGGAATTCAGAGAATATAATCTTAAAATAGGTCCAGTAAGGTATGCAATATTATCACTAGTAAAGTTCTCTGTCTCTGCATAGTGCTGGCTGCAAGTCATTAACATTAGTCTGCTAGTTGCAAGTCATTAACACTGTCTTAATAATTGTAGTATTACTTTTTCAGAGCTGCAGGGAAAAATGATAGAACTGCGCTAAAATATTTGCCACAACAAACTGTAACTGTCGTCACTTATTCATCCTTATATGCTGAGGATTATTAACTCCATCAAACTTTGTGCAATGTCTGTTCTACACGGTTATGGAAACAAACAAACAAACAAACAAACAAACAAACAAACAAACCAAGAATAAAGAACAGAGGGAAAAGCCACAACTTATCTCATGGCTTTTCCTTCTGTGGCTTAATATAATGGTTACCACACTACCTTGTCAAGCTGTAGACAAATGGAACAGTTGGAACCTAAAGCCTAAAACAGTTTCAAGCCCACCTGTCCTCACACACTAAGAAATGACTGGAAGCAGCCACAGCTCAAGAAGAACTTTGAGAAAGGCCACTACTCCAGAAATACAGCACATTCTCTAGTTATTCTTTCTTTTCTTTTCTTTTCTTTTCTTTTGTTGTTGTTGCTGTTGTTGAGATGTTAGCATCAGCTGGCACCCTTCCCACTCCCCATCTGCCAACATTTCAGTAAAATATTGACCAGTCTGAGAAGAAGAGGGAAAAACCATCAAGTTCAACGAGAAACTTGTATAAAAGTCCACATGTGATTTGGTCTCCTGCAGGGCTTTTTAGTCCATAAGTGTCTACAGCTAAAATGTAATAGAAAGGAAAAACAGTGCAGGAAAATGAATACTAAAATGCAAAGACCACATTTTACCATTGTTATTCACACAGAGCAGTACCTAACCCACTGCTTTCAATATAAATAAAAACCAGCTACTTTCAAAATAAGCAACAGGGAAAACTATGTGAAATAAAGTATTTTTAAGATGTACAATCCTAAATGTAGAAGAATTGAATATACTTGGGTTTGTAACAGAATGGCTCTTCAACACAGATGTCACCCAGCTCAACTCTTAAATCCACAGTTTTGACTGCAACACTCATGGACTGAGCAGACTTCATCATTTCTACAACAAATCAAGGAATCCTGCTATCCTGCTCCACCGCAGGTCAGGAAAGACCTCTGCAGATCAATGCAGAAGGGGCTCCAACCTGTAGCACCTTGTCCCAGATCTGAGACCCTAATAGCCTCTGTGCCATTCAGCCTTTATCTGCCCCTCTGTTGCTCAGCAGATTGACACAGCCTCACAGGCAGTGTTGCTCTCACAGCCCCAGAGGTGGAAAATGGCTTGTTTGAGGATGCTGAAGGGCTGAAGAGCACTTTAAGGCTGTGTTCCTGACCAGAAACTGTCATAGGTTCCAATCTAGTGAAAGGATGAGTGCTCCAATTAAATGAAAAATACCTCATAAACCAAATAAAATTTGCAATCTCAATTTCTCTTTAGATGTAAACTTAAAACAAAAATTCCAAAACAAACAAACAAAAAAACCCAACAAATTTTACACTTGAAAAGACTAAAACCACAATATTTATTAAACAGGAGGCAGCATAAACAGAAATGGCAGAAAATTGTCTGATTTTCACTTTCAGCATTGCTGAAATATTGTCTTCACTCCACAAGTACTTTGTAGCACTCCCATTCAATTTCCTGCGTCTATAATGCAATATGTTTACAGCTTTTTAATAGTTTTTAATGATTTCCAAAAGACCTCGGGCAGTATGTGTGATCCAAAAGTTTAAATTACAAACAGGTGACAGAGGAAAGGAATGAAGAGAACTGATTTTCTTATTGTGTGGAAATTAACAGCTGGTAGGTAACTTGGAGCTGGCTAGTAAGATCATTTATTTTTAAAAAATGTTTGCAGAACAGTATCAGATTCTAGATTGCTCTTTTATTTTCAGGCAATAAAAGCCTTTACTGTGCCATATTCAGCTACTGGAAATTGCAGAATGTACTGTTAAGTAATAAAATTCATTCAAACTGTATTAAATGTTCATATAGGTGTTTGCTTGTGCATTGAGTGGCTATATGCCTTCACTACGCAGAAAAGTCAGAAAAGATCATGAAAATCTCTGACAAAGAAGTTACTGATACAGCATCTTTCTTCTCATGTGACACAAGATATCTTAATAACCTGAAGCTCTTTCCTCACAGAAAAGCTATAGCCTTACATTTTTCCCGATCTGTCGTGTACCTTCTTATAAAAAAAAGAAAAACATTCTAACTGTAAATTTCCTTAACCTGTCCTTTCCCCTTTAAAATCCAACTTAATCCTGTGGAGATGCCTGTTATCTAACAGTATTGTACATAGCATAGGAAACATCTCTCCAAATTCGGTTGTCTTAGTGAAGTGACTAAAATCAGGCATGAAGAATATGGACCCAATTAGGAATAATTTAACTCTGTTCTTCAGCAATGCAGAAAACATTATCTAGCTTTGACCACATCATTCAGAAGTCTGAGAGTCTCAGAAAAATCCTCTCACCCTTCACACTTCTCCTGTGCAGTCCGAAGAAATGCATTACAACCAGCTGCGAATACTAAGGTGCTTTTCTGAGCTGCACTGAGCATTTAAAGCCGATTTTTCAAGTTATGTGAAATGTCTTCCTTTTTACACTGTAAACTCTACAATGCATTCTGTTTTTCCAAACCTTGCGTTACTTGAATGTTCTTAAAGCCAGAAGTTAATGTTAACCCATCACAGTGTGGTTAGCTGCTATACAAGCTAGCTCCACACCACTGCCGGAGCTCTTTGCAGCATCAACCCCAAAGAGAGGCTGCCAATCTGGTTGAAAGGCAACTGTTTTGTCCTCGAAGACAAGACCACTCCTGGTTTGACCCAGATGTTGGGCTTGTGGCTTTGGAGGGAAAAGTTCAGTGAAATCCTTCACTGAACAAACAGCTACCCCAGCCGGAGCTATGCTTGTGTAGGTACTTGTTCTCAGGCTTTGATTGTGGTAAAGCAAGGCACATTTCTGCAGAGAACCTTTAGGCCTCTTCTGAGCTCTTGCGTATTATCAAAATTTAAGTCGATTAATTGAAACACTTTCAAATGAAAAGATCATCGAAGTTATTCCCACATAAGCATACTTACATATGTAAGACCTGGTGCTTGCCTGAATGTATACAAGTTCAGGAAAGGGGAAGGTACACAATGCTACTTATAGTCATATGTATAATAAGAAAAACAAAAAGAAAAAATACTACTTTAAAGACTCTATGAATGACTGCCAGCACTGGATAGTACCTTGGTTATGACAAATTACTTGTAGCTGTCACTATTTGGCCAATAGCTTATCTCCTTGGAACAGTTGCACATGCTTTGTGTGAGTGTCTGGGGCCAGCGCACTGCCAGGGAAGCTCACTCTGCCTTCAGATGTGTAAGCCAACTTGCACTCCAGGTACGTGGGAAGAGGACACGCAGTTAGTGCGAAGGCACCTGGGCGAGGGAGCTTCCACCCCAGCAGGGCTGCTGGACATTAACTCGTGCGGACAAGCTCCTTAGTTCTGCAAAAGAGCAGTGATGTAGTCCTGCCTCATTGACATGTACTGCAGGCGCTCACACATTTCATGCAACACTGATTAAGAGACTGCTTTCTCTGGTTAGCCACTATTTTACTTCTGTGCTGCTAAGCATCTCTACACCAAGAGTTTATTTCTTTGACTAATTTTAGGCACGTGGGTAACTTTTCCTGTAATTAGGCAAGAGACATATGGCTGTTAGACTGTACCTGTCACAAGTTGCCAGGTTGATTTTGAAAAGATACAGGATGAATTCTGCAGGGAGCGTCTATGGGATCTCCTGGAGCGCTGGTGTTTATTGTGCAATTGCTACACTAGCGAGGACATGTGCACGGCATGTCAGATCACATTAACAGCCTGCTGTCCATCCACCTCCCAGCAGTCCCGTGCAGACTCCATCTGGTGAGAACCAGCCGCTGCTCACTGCCTGCTTTGAGCTACACCAGTTTGCGCTATCCAGAGCCCCTAGAGCTGGCCCTCCGGCTCTTATTGCCCATCTAAACCAAAAGCTTCTGGTCTTAAACCTGGTTAACTCCCTGTGTGCGCCAGCCCTAACCCTAATCGCACCCAGCTTCAGAACAGAGAAGCTGAAACTGAATGCAAGGTCTAAAATTCCCAGCCTATTCCCCCACTCCCCTTTTTCTTTTAATTCCACGGCCCCAGTCCAGGTAGGATGGTAAGTTCATAAAAATATATTTAGCTTGAAAGCATCTAGGGGATAACATTAGTATTTCCGTAGATAACCTCAGATAAATCATAGTCTCTGCTACTTATGTGAGATTTGCTTGATAGACCTAATAGCATGATTTTCACTCTTAATGTGTATCTGTTTCTAGACAGGCAATGTGATTACCCAGCGTTGGATTTCCACTGTAAAATTAAACTTGCTTTCCCATATGGCAGTAATTGCAGTACAGGATCTCAGTAGGCGTATAAAACAGAGAGTACAAGAAAGATATATCGCAGAAGCAAATTATGCCAATTCTGAAAACATTTTAATGCAAATTGAAAGCTAAAACCAGCATTTTTAACTAAACAGCAGAAGTGTATTTTCAGGCTTTGGAATCAAAATAGATTTGAAAGCCCTTACAAGATCTGATATACTCAGATGTACACACATTTTTTACTGGACGTTAGGTAAAGTTGGCCAAAAGAAAAGATTTTATTTTATAGGTAGAAAGTAGCAACTTGTTTTCTCCTCAATTACTTATTCTTTCTTCTAATACACAGCATCTTCGCTGGTCATTTCCTTTCTTCTCATACCGTACTTTGCCATGCTATCCACACGACCTTATTACTTAAGTCATTCTCCTTAGCTCAACTACATCTCCTTATATAATCTGTTTATTTACCAAGGTATATTTATATATATTGCTGAATTATCTCATTGCTTATTTTAAGAAAATGAGGTGTAACTCGATTATGCAAATCATAATAAACATTAAAGGTAACTACCCTAACTTTGTGAAGAGGTTGGATATTCCTATGTTTTTTTCTTCATTCCTGAATTTGAATCTTTGTCACTGACAGTGAATCAATAAGGTAGGGCCCAAAGAATACTGAAAAGATTTAAACAAGCAGGAGGGAAAAAAACAAAAACAAACAAACAAACAAACAAAAAACAAACAAAAAAAGGAAGAAGAAAAAGGATTACTACCGTTGATTTTCCTCTTCTGATGCCTTTATGTCAACAAACAGAAGAGTGGTACAGAGAGTACTTATTGAATCTAGAATGATCAAAAAGTTAGGTTTTTACTAGGAAACACAAAGGGCTACAGGGCTACAATGTTTTTCATGTGCATTTACGATCAGATTTTATATATATATGTATTTATACATAGAAGGGGTTCATTTTTCATTCTATTGGGTGTGTTCAGAGTGACATTTGTGCAATAAACTTTTTATTGCTTCTCCTTGCTGTTAACACATCAAAGCTACTTCAGAAAATGAGACAGTTTACTTTATCTCACATATCAATACAGTTCTTAGTGTTCCAATACTGTTGCCATTTTGCACATGATGACACTAAGTGGTGATACTACAATCTGAATAAGCCTCAATTGATTTTTAGAGCCTAGTTTGAGTTTTCAAAGCTAGAAGTTTAGAAAGCTGTGTGTGTGCATGCTTGTAGTTGGGGGTATATAGATTTGCTAATAAAAGAAGGGCACTTGCTATACAACCTACTCAGTTTTTCACCAGTTTCATTACCAAATATTTAATTTTTCAAAGGTAAAGAAGAAATTTCAGAATTCTATTTTGATCATCTCTTCCTATAGTCTTACTCTATAGTGTATTTCATAAATCTTTGAAAAATCATTTTGCATCCAAAATGATGTGGTAAACATAAGCCACTGGAAAAAAAAAAAAAAAGCACCACTGTACATTTTTCCTCTAAATCTTGTTATACTGGATTTAAACATTTAGTACTGCTTTAACTTAGTCTTTTGTCTACCACAGTACATTTTTTTTTTCCAAATTATTTTCAAAACCTTACTAAATCATTATTACTGTGCTCATTATAGAGTGGTGTTTCTTCTGTCAATTGCAACATGCAGCGCTGAAAACGTGAATCAGTCTGCCAGACATGAGATACTACTCAGAGATGAGATATTACTTCTTATTTCACTAAAACTGTCCACAGGTGGATTCTGACTTTCAATTCATGAACATAATTTCTTTGTAAAATTGTATTTCCTTTTCCCCTTAAAGATGGTTGGAATGGGACTTATCACTTAAGTAACACTATTTAAGTTTAAAAAATACTTTGTTTTGTAAGATTAAAACCTATTTTCTCTGACCCTAAAATATTCCTGTATGAAAAGCATAATTTAATGGAGTATATTTGTCAATTAAAAAGAAATAAAAGATTATTACAAATTCTCAGAAAATTGATTCAATTGTCTTTTTACTTTGGGGCCATTCACACTGTACTGTATACAGAATAAAATGTATATTTTCTGTTACTTCAGTAGCAGCTGATTCAGTAGATGAGAGTGGAACAAACATTTACAAATTTTTGAGCATCAGTTTTAAAAAGTAGTTCATTTTTATGTAACATAATTAAATTCTAGTACTCTAATGACATTACAAGCTTAAAAACAAGCAATATTATCAGTAAAGAACTATGTTCCTAATTCTTTGGAGAATAAACTAGTTAATTAATCTCCTTTATGTTCACTAACATTCTGGGATGAATTACTTATTGATGTCCTCAGTTATTCCCTGGAACTTGCTGCTAAGAGCTAGGAGTTCTCCATGCAAACGTTATATAAATACATCTTGGTGTGCTATGAAGTAAGGAAGTAGTAAATCACAGTGTCTTCACATTTGTAATTAGGAAGCCATGTATTCCAAACAAATGAGGGGTTATTTGCATGTCATATACGTGTGTGTGTGTGCTCGTGTTCATATAGACACAGAAGCACTTCTAGTCTGCTGCAATAAAATCCTGCAGCACACTGAAATCTGCCTCTGCGGGGAAGCTCTGATGGTCTGTTGGTTGTAATAGATTTTTGTTTATTTAGGGACCACAGAAATTCTTCTCTGGCTCTGAGAGTTACTGTCTGGTTACAGTAAGCTCATTTTATATTGGCATCATTAAATTCATTTATTGAAATAGCTCCAGGCCCTACACGCAGAACCACCCCCCACCTTCCCCAAAGACAAAACCAAAAATAAATAACTACAAATGCACAGCAAGAAAGAGATGTACTTTAAACAATAGCTTGGTGAGTAACTTTTCAAAATATTAGCAGATCAGCATGTGGCCCTGACAAGAGAAGACATCTAAATTCTCTCCCCTTCCCTTCCTTATTTTTTATTGTTCTTTCAGGAGAACGAAGCAAACGGAGTCAATCACAGCATTTGGTTAGGATTAGGAAAAGCCTTAGTTTAACTGAGAGCTCGGGGCAGTCTCAAGCCCAGGGTGGATCTCATGCATATATTTGGTGGCACATATGGAAAAACTGTATTTATCAGTCTGGCACCTTCTGGAGAAAACTTTCTGTTTTTTAAAAACAATAAATTGTAAACAACCGTGCAAAGTGAATTCTGAGATCTCAAGGAATCCCATTATGACTTGATACATTCCTATAAAAGATATTGCATTTCTATCTTCCTAATAAGTTTACCTACAAGACCTCAGGCAATGTACATATTATGTATAAATTCTTTACACTGTTCTGCAAATTATTTAAGGAGTTATATATAGTAAGGGTGTAAAGGAGTAATATATATCAAATTAGCCTGTAAAAGGCAAGGTATACACAGGATAAATGGAACAGCAATGAAGAAAAAGAAGCCTATTAGTACTGTAATCAGTAGTAATATCCCATTTAGAAGTACTTTAATTAATGCCAGTCCTTGAATTCTTGTGGTTACTGAAACAAGGAACAGATTATTAAGAGGTGCCAACGTTTTGCACACTAAGTAAATCTTCACATGATTATTTATAATGCTTTAATTGTCTGAGAGGAGCACTGCTTTTTAGTTTACTGCACCCCTAATCTGTTAATGCCTTTCCAAATATTATTTCAACATCAGTGCTGGTGATGGTCCAGATCTGAGTGCTCTACCAGCCAGGGTGGGCAAACAGCAGCACATATGAAATAGAGCCAGGCTGTACAAAACATCCCAAGTGCAAAAGCTCAGACAGAAGAATTCTCCCATGCTTCTTCCTTCCAAAATGATGCTTTTATTCTCTGTGATGAACTAAGAAACATTTTTACTAACAGCTTTTACCATCTCTGTGTGACTGGTACTCTGCATAGTGAACTCCTGACAGCATAAATTCCCTCAAATCTCTCCTGGTCCTATTTCCTAAACATGACTCTACAATCACGTTAGCAACAAGCTTTCTTAGCAGTAAGCAGAAAATCTATTTTGATAAACTGGATGTGTGTTGTGCATCAGTTTGATTAATTTTACACTGCATGAGCAAATATTCATTTCCAACACATGCTCCGCATGTTACATCATATTTCCTCCATAGTAAAGTTTACATAGATGTCTGCACATTTGCATCTTTCATAAGCTCTAGTACAAAGTACAATTTAACCAGAAAATACATAATTCAACAGCTCCCCAAACTTCCTTGTTCACAGCCACGTTACATATGTTTCTGTTTCCGTTCTACACTACAAGGATCTTTGATAGACAAGTGCGTTACTCCTGCAGACTTACACAAACATCCAGATCTTTCAAACATTTTCAGCATTCACTGTTCTTAGGGTGTTGGTATTTGGGGGGATCTGTTCTTACCACCTGCAGTACTGCATTCCCAGCTACGCTTACACTGACTCAATATTGAAACAAACTCTGCTCCCAGCTGGTCTCTCCCCAGCTACTAGAAGCTGCGTTATGCGAAAGGATCTGCTTGAACAACTTGGCCCTCCTAAAAATGCATCTGTACATGCATCCTAATCCCTATTGATGGAGGAAAATCCCAATATTCAGTCCACAGTTACTGATGATGCACGTGGAAGAAAATGGTAAATGCACGGAAGTAGTGGAGGAGAGGCAGGCAGCAGAGACACCAAGCTCCTTCATGTTCATGGCTGCTGGGAAAGATTTTTCTACTATGTTCCCCCCAAATAATACATGTAGTGGGGGAACATGAAAGGAAAATATCCTACGACTCCCCAGGAAGACATCGATGTCAATTCCAGCACTCAACACCATCTCTGCTCCTAGTTTCTACACTCCTGGCCTTTTCCCAAGCCCATGTCCCTGCTCAGCACCTTGGTGTCTCCCTGTTCCCGTCGCAGCCACCTGCTCTCCATGGGACACGCTGCAAAACTGGGAGGGGATGGAGGTTATCTTGATTCTTTCAGATGCCCAGGCAATGAGCCATGAAACTCAAATTTGTGAAATATGACCAACAACTGGAATAAAAAGCAGCTCTAAGAAATAGGACCAATGCTCTGAGGATTTCCTTTATGTTTAACAGGATGGTCGTAACTACTCTTCCACACAGGGCATTTCTGCTTATTAAATACTGAATGGAACAGTGTTCAGCGCATCCAGTTCTGCCAAGCCACACAGACAAAACTCAGACTATTTCAATGAGATCACAGGTCAAGTCTACAATATTTTTCTTTTATTCTTTTCAGGAGGCAGATTATATAAAATCCATCTATTCTGTTAGCACTGTCAGACCTCTGCAATACACAGGTGCCTGATGTATGGTATTAGCTTTCCAGACGTTTTGATACCCTGTCATTCCAGTAAGCTATTGAGATTGAAAAGTGAATTGAGAAGAGAAAAGGAAAACGTCTCGGCTCCTTTGACAGCCAAGAAGAATTTCACAAATGCTCTGTTCCCCCGAAGGTATCACCAGATAAGCGTGAGCACTATCCCTAGACAGCCAGCACTTGCACTTTAACACTGCTGGCTGTCACAGGAATGAAGATGTGCTTCCTTCTCAAGAACAGCATGAGAAAATGTGACAAATCATAAAGGGTCATGAAGAAAATCTGCATTATCCTCTGTGACCATAAAGCACTCCACTTCTGTAGCTGGAGATAAAACCCACAAGACAGTGCAAAAAATGGATTTGGACAGAACTACAGCAGCATGTGGCTCTTTCAAAGAGTACCACTTCTGAGTATTTGTGCTCAGTGACTATACCTAGTGGACTACATGTCATTGGGAAACTTTATTTCCTTGTGAAGCTGTGCTGTTTTATTTGAATGTTTTGAACTATGTGGTTTGCTCATATAAAGCTGTACAGGACTGGTCCATGTACATTGCCCTATTTAAAAAGAATGAGCAAATAGATTCTTCCAAAGCACATTTGAAGATGGAAGCATCAATTGGTCATCTCTGATTGCAGTTTCCAAGCAAGAGTTTCAGGTGGTCAGGTCCACACACAAAACTACACACAGGAAAAGCCCAATGGGCCTCTGAGAAGGGAGAGCTGTGCAGTGTGGCTCGGTGAAGTCTCTTCAGTGCCATCTGCAAGCTGGCATAGGGTACCTCATATTTAGTCCTGCCTCCTGAAATGAAGACCTCAAAGAACCTGTCACAAGGAAACGTCAGATTTTCTTTCTTTATTGTGATTCCTGGTTAATTTATGCCCTACAGGTTTGGGCTCAAGCGGAAATTCATCATGACAGGGTAAAACCACAAGTTTTTTCCACCCACAAGGATAAGACGAGCAGGAGTTCACTTTATACTTTCTATTTTTGATGCAAGAGGAGTAGAGGAACACAGGAAACTGCAGGCAATGTTCCCTAGATCCACTCTACACAGGACTTCAAGGCAGCAGGTTTTACTGTACATCCACCCATTCTTCTCCACAGTTTTCAGCTTCTCTAGGTACAGATGAAACTCCACCTAGTTGCTACCCCACCTTGCCCCGTGTTCCTCTTGAGAGCTGCTGCATGCTGCAAGCAGAGCTTGTCCTCCCCGCCTGCAGGGAGGATAAATGATGAGTGGTTTTTTATTAAGGGTAGGGAGAGAGAAATTTGGTTGCTGCCTATCAGAGCTGATTTTAGAGGCCAACCATCAGGAAAAAATTATTTGTTGAGGAAAGGGTGAAGAGTGGACTGTATCAGGCTACAAGGAGCACAGGGCAGGCCAAACCGCATGCCAGCAGGACACACGGTCCCTCATGCCTCCGCTCACGGTCCTTGTGAACCCGCCTTCTCCTTTTGTAAATGGTGAATTTGCTTTTCTGTTCAACTCCACTGCTTTTCCCCTGTGCCTGGCAGGTGCACACTGGTCAGGTGGCCACATCCACCCAAGTATCTTGCATTTTACACCATCTTGGTCCCATTTCTCCTCTTGCTGTATGTTCCCTGGAAAGTAATCCTCATTAGGCAGTCATGCCGGATCTGCCTCTCTCCAAACCCTGAGAGTGGAGCATTAGCAACCTCCTTGCTGAGCTGCTGTAGGAACAGAGATGGTGTGCTGGGGAGTAGACAGGAGGATTGCTGGGCATGAAAATTAATTGCTAAGATTTTGGGATGCAGAATTGACTGAGATGAGAATGGATGAGGGAAGTGGTATGGGAATCTCATGGAATGAGGCATCAGACACTTTAAATAGCTCAGAAGCCTCCAAAACATCATACAGGGATTTTGTTCAAATACATCATATTTTCATTATTATGCAGGGTTTAAAATTTCTTTGTTCTGTCAAAATGTGTTAGGCACATCTGAGCTGCTCTATGCCACTGCTGCCATTTTTCTTCATGGAAATTCAGAAAAGCTTTCTTGGCACTAACACAATAGGATATATCAGAAAAATAACCGTTCAGTTAAGATACCTCTGATGGGATAAAGCTCTTCAAATAAGCTTCCTGCATGCAGGCTAAAGAAGAATCTTCTTTACCTCAAGGATTAGAGCTATCATTCACTGAAAGCAAGCTGTTGAAGAATCATTGTTGAACAATTCATAAAACTGTCTCTGTTATGACCTGAAAATGTACTTTTCCCATAGTTATCAACAAACCTATTGGTTACTGGGTGGATTTTTATTTTTAAAAAATAGGAATATGTCCCTTTATTAAAATTCAAAGACTTGAAATTCTTTGAATAAAACAATAAAATTAAAAGTTTTTGTCCTTCTTATAAGCACATCTCTTTGATACATTACAGTACATATGCAAACTTGCTCTCATATATTTTTCCTCATTTAAAAATTGCAATGACTTATCAAGATGAAGTGGACTACAATGTTCGATCTACCACTGCAAGATTCTCCTCTCTCTTCACTATACAAGATATTTATGTTTTCCCTTTTAATTAAACTCTTCACAATGATTAAAAATATTGCATTCAATTTAAAGAAAATTGAAAATGTTTTCTTCAGTTATTCTTGCTTCAGCCCTAAAATAATTTGTCTCTGATTCTAACACAATAAAACACCAGCTTTACAGCATATTGAACTTACAGAACTAAGCAGCTTTGCTACTAAAAATTCCTTTGTTCATTGCATTAGACACATCTCACACTTGTAAAATTTTATCAAGATTTCCTTCCTTGTAACATATACATAAATCCGTTTCCAGGTTGCCTAATATATCCCTTGACAGATGCTATAAAATGTCATTGATTTCTTGGTTATTAATTGGTAATAGCACAGTTAACTCACCACATGAAAAAAAATGTGACTAATTCTAGTAAATCCAATGGTTTTAAACTCTTACAAATTACCACACCAAATATTTGACCTCTTCAAGTTTTTCCAACTAAATATATTAATTCTTATGTCAGAAATCCTGACCTATCAGTAGCATACAACTATATTATTTTCCTAATATTTTAGTTTGGCTGAGGATATTTTACAGTTAAGTATTTTTTCTGATCAATGGATTCCTCAGCCCGTAATAAATATTCCTAAACCACAAGCATTAGCAGCTTCCTCCTCCCAGCTTATTGCAATTAAAACTTTACATTTTATTCAGTTTGTGAGTTCTATGGACTGCTGTTTCTAGAAATATAATTTGGTTAAGCCTTAATAGAGTTTTGATTTTCTTTACACAATTATTTGACTACAGTGATTAATGAAAGAAGAAATCCTACAAGGACTCCAACTATGCCTAATTTATGACATTGCAACATCTATGCTGATTGACTGTTTCTTGCCACCAAACTAAGACCTCACATGGCTGCAATAACATCTGACGGCATTAAGATTCTCAATGAATTAATCCGCATGATTTCTATGGTCACCACCTTACACATGGGAAACAAAAACAAAAGAAACAAACAAACCAAACAACAAAAAAAGAAACTTAATTATTTGGCCACAATATAACATAGAGAAAGTGAACCCAGGTCTCTAACTTAGTACTGCTCCCAAACACACACTTCCACACCTCCAGTCAGAGCCTCCTTGATTTTTCAGACCCGTTTTTAGAATATTCAGACCCGTTTGAATGGAACAGAGAAAGAAAAAAAGAAAGAAAAGCTACAAATGTATTTCCAAAGTGGTTATGCAGAAAACCTGAATAAAAATGTGCAGTATGCTCACTGCACAGAACAACAGACTTGCAGTCTCACAGCAGTCAATGGAAACATAAATAATTTTGTCAGTAAGGTTAATCCTATTATGGTCACTTAAATAATAATAATAAAAAATAGACTAGAACACAAAAAGTACCAATGCTAGACAAGTGTTTTGAAAGGGTACAAATAACCATATAAGCTACAAGGCAAAGAAGCATTTAAAGGTATTTGATAATCTGATTACATGGAGAGTGTTTTCTCTCTTCTAGAGAAACATGACTCCCACTGTAGTAAAGTATTCATCCAAAAAAAAAAAACCAAACCAAACCAACCAAACAAACAAATAAAAAAACAGCTTTATTCTGGTAGATAGGACAGTGTGTGTGATTACAGTCTTGGATAAAATTAACCATGGATTTACTGCTATATAAATATGTATCATGGAACATATGCCAAACAAAGACCTAGGAAGACTACTGCTTTATGGAGTTTTTGCCAATTATTTCATAAAGAGTTAAAAATTTAGTGCCATATAAAACAAACTGGAACAATTTAGATATATGAGAACAATGAGATAAAAACAGCAACAATGTACTTAATATGCATATTAACATTGGGGTAGGCAAAAGAATGATGAAGGAAACTCAATAGCTGTTGAAGGAAAGAACCTAAGAATAAATGGGATTGATACAGACCTTATAGACATTAAATGCTGCACTAAGAAACCTAGTATCTGAATATACCATGGACTCTCTAGGGCATGACTAGGCTATGAAATGCCTATTTTAAAACAAAGTTTTAGAGACTATATAAAGTGATGATACTAGGAAAACAGAGTATTTTATATACATTCCCAGACAATCCCTCATTAGGATGAAGGCAATAAGGCTAGGAGGACAAGATTTTTGTTTGCTTGATCATAAACGAAGAGGAAAAAAAAACAATAGCACACATAACATAACTGTAGGCATACTTAGGATACAGGACAAAAGACAGTAGTGAACCTGAGGATCTGCATTTATGTCAATGATAAAGAATGGAAAATTAAGAAAGCTGAGAAAAAGAGATTTTAATACATACAGGAATTAAAAGGGGTCTACTTTTAATTACCATCATTAATTACCATCACCATTTTAAATGTAATCACTGAAGTAAATCCTGGGCTGATATAAATCAGCAACTTATTGGAGGTGTATTTTTGCACTGACTGAAAATTTGGCTCCAGACTAAACCATCTAGAGGACTGCTTAATATAGCCAATAGAGGACAGTAAATCTTGACAAATAATACTGATGTATCTGAGAACTGTAAGATGACCGGAACCTGCTTACTAAAGAAACTGAAAACTTTTACCTGAACCTCATGAAACATACTAAAATGCTGAGCTGTGACATTAATGTTTAGCATTCATAATTTTCCCATTTTGCATTCTTAGAGATAAATAGCAATGTTATTGGTATTTACTGTTAGCACTGAGTTAACAAAAGTTTTCTTCAGAATCACTGTTAATTCTTCTGAGGATGCAAGGAAAATAGGAAAACTTCTGTTGCTGTTCAAACTGATGCCTGGACAAGTAGATCTCACCCATCTAATAAGATCAGATGCTCACTAATCTGCTTTATTGGTTTTAAGGCAGTCAAGAAATCCGTACGTCAATCCAACAGCCTATCTGCCATAAAACTGACAATACTTGTTTAGTGAGACAGGGCAATTATCCGAAGCAGGTCTGCCCTTCAACAAAATCTCAGTATTTTCCAGCAAGAGATTCATCAAATAGTTTTCTTGAATAAACTCTGGGACCCCTTCAATTAAGTTGGGAGACGAGTTTATTTTAGCCCAGTGACACTAGCAAAAACACCTCTTCATGGTGGAGGTTCACCCAGACCTGACAGACCTCTGACTGCTCTCCAACGAAGCATGCACTGCAAGAGCAGCGTTGCATCCACTACATCAGTGAGAGCTGTAGTTGGAGCCAGTCTCACAACAAGGAACTCTTAAACTGCAGCATTCTCACAGCGTTTACAGCCCGGGTTGAAGGAAGCTGAGTAGGAAGGACGGTAGTAATGCCATTCCTGTATTTTAGCAAAGATTGAAATGAGATTCTGAGGTTCACGCTGGCCCTTCATTTGTACAAAAAAGTGAGAGCGTGGGAAGTGTTTCTGACACTGTTGTAGCAGGAAAGATTACCACAGTAAGCGTCCGAAGGTGACTAGGGCAGGAAGGCAAGTTTGAAGTTTGCTATGGCCAGTGACCGCACTAAGCACAGAGCCTGAAAGGGAGCACCTGTCTCTGTTGCGTCTGCCTGCCCTTCTCTCAGAGCAACATACTCTTCTGTGTCTTTCCCCTCTAATCTCCTGACAATTTTCCTTAATTACCTTCTCACAAGATGATACTCATTTTCAGTTTCTACCCCTTGTCCAGGCTGGGTCACTGGTTTTCACGTCTACAGCTGACAGTTGAAGAGTGCAATCACATAAAATTCAGTTTCTTAGGAAACCAACCTAAAAATGAATTCAATATCTATGCTTTTCATATATTTCCACCATAATGCTACAGTTAAGAGCCTCATTAGAAAAGCATCAATACATGTGACTGAAGGAAAAGCAAGCATTTAAGTCCTTTGAGAAGCTGGGATCTCATTTATGTTCGTATGTCCTAATTTCTACAATATATGTATATATATATATATACATATGCAAAATACAGCAGCATACATTCTGTAGGGAATACAAAATTCATCAAATATAAGGAAGGACCCACAGTGCACTGAAGGTACATATACTATTGGAGCCAGCAGGAGGCAAGCCTAATCTAAAAAAAGCTACTTTCTAGTAATATTTTACACTAAAGACTTTGCCATGAACACAGGGCAAAGGCTTGGGTTTAACGGCTGGAAAGGCAGTAGCTGGGAGGTATCACCACCAAAGACTATTTCAGAGAGTAAAGATGGCTGTCAGGTATAGACAGATGGAAGGTTACATGTTGTTGAAAATGCTGTACTTTTATCACAGCTATTACAATTTTAAGGTTTTACTTAAAACGTCAAGAAGTCTCTGACTTTTAGTATTTTTTTAAATGATTCCTGGTCTTGTAGCTGTAGCACAATAATTGGAAATATAACCATAATGTACTAAAAAATAAGCACAGAAACCACCTACAGAAAGAGGAAAATTCCAGTTCTTCTAAATTGCATTTTCCCCGTTCTTATAAATCTCATTTTAAAACCAATTTCATGAAACTAAGGGGTTTAATTATGGTATTTGAACATCTTAGACTGGTCATACACAGAAGTAAAATGATGTCTTCTAATCTCATACCTATATTCTTTAAATTGGAAGGACAAATCTGATCTGACCAGAGAACACTCAAGAGGAAGACATGACAGTGAAGCAGTATTCCCGTGGGACGGGACCTGGATTCACGCTGACTGGCACTGTGTGTCACTTGTCTTTCCTTTCTATTTTATGATGGTACATGTGCTCTCCTAGAGTGAAAGCTATCAAAAGCACAGGACCAGGTTTCACCATCACTTCTGCTTTGTGCCTTTCCAGAGACCCAGCACAACAGAAATCCTTTTTAAATGCCCAGGTAACCTGCACTGGGGAGTTCCCAATCTGAACTGCACGAGGAGGAAAGTTGAATCCGGCTCAGACGACTTCTGATCCCAGATAAAGAATCTGACAATGCCAGTGAGCTGCTTGAAGTCAGTGTCAGATGTGACTTCTATACCAAGAGGCAGGATTTTGCAGAAGCGAAGGCCGACAGTGACTGCAGCATTTTGCTATGTTCAAAGCACAGCAACGCTCTGTAGATGCTAAGCACCAGCAACGATAAATTGCATTTTTCTCACAAAAAATGCTTTCATGCTCAGCACTTGTTGTAACAGCACCTGAGCAGGGAAATACATTCACTAACCATCACAGAAAAGTGACTGTTACAATCTTTTAAAATTGAAAATCTTGTAGCTTATTTTTGTCCTGGCTAAATGTATATTATCCTATTAGAACCGCATATTTAAGAGACAATGTTCGTTTTTTTTGAAGTATACAAAGCAATAAAGAGCTTTAGAAGGGAGTTAAATAATGGAAGTAGAGTTAAGACATTTGAGAACTGTAATGAAAAATCTATTTACTGCAAGCACCTACGTTCCAAACCATTAACGTTCTTCCTGTTATATATGACCAGATAAAAATATATACAAGAATTTACAAAGATTAAAGATAAAAGGAATTATAATAGGTGTCATATTCCTAAATTGCATGGTGCACTGAAATTCTGTAACTGCTGACTTTTCATTGTTTCTCCTCTGAAGAAATACTTTAATTTTAGAACTTACAAAAACTAAAGCTTTCTGAAGAAAAACAATGCCATTATATACACAAAACTATTTTTAAAATTGTGTGGAAACTATACATAGAACACTTATTTATATATTCACGTTAGGTGGCCAACAACTTCCACGCATATCAAGCTACCTCACTTGTATTCAATCTAAATATCTGTGTATGAGTTTTATACTCCCATTAGAAGATCAATCACATGTAAGAAACAACTGATTGTAAATTTTGACTGAAGTGTATGTTTTCTACATTTACTTTTCACAATATATATTCATTTTAGGCTTACCTGCAAAAATCACCTGTTACATAAAACTGATTTTTATGAGATATGCTTCAATGTTGAGCATATGCTTCATGTCTTACCTCATAGTCAATTCTTATGGCTATCTGTAATTTTCTAAAAAACAGGGTCAGTGATGGAAATACAGAGAGTAACATTACTCTAACTTTAAGAGCTGAAAAAAAATGTGATAATGTAAAAAATTGAGAAGTACTTCTAAAATACAGAATGCAGCACTTGAGGAAAATATAACACAACAATCATTTCCCTGAATAGTGCTGATAATACTCCTGTTCAGGCAACAATATGTGAATTTCAAGCACTGTCAAGCAGTGGATTCCTGTCTGAAATATTAATTCCTATAGTTACTTTTTTTTTTTTTTTAATTACCTTAATGGATTTAAATGGATTTTGATAGATCAGGAAGAACTACTTATAACAGAGATTTATCATAACGTGCTAGGTTTTTCTTGTAATTGCCACTTTTTTCACTTTTCCATAAAATTAATAAATATTAAAGTTTACCCAAGACATTATATCATTTTTGCTACAATTATTATAATCTGTTAATACAGCAAGAAGTGTGACATGTCAAGAATATAATTCCTTGATAGTTATTTAGTCTCAGCCAATTTTACAATTGTCTCTGGCAAATTATTGCATTTACTGCATTTCCTATCATTCAAACATGAAATCGGCACAGAAGCAGATATACATCAGTAGGTCCAATTTGGAAAAAAACAGTGTGGCCCTAATGTGTGCAAATGCCTTAAGTCAGCCTCTCACATTTCAAACTCATACATATATCACCCTGATACACCTAAAGCTCTACAAGACCAACCTATTACATTGTCCTATTTAGCTATTTTAGCCATGACACGAAAACAAAAATGACACAGGATGCTAATAATGCAAAACACTGCATTTCAGCATAAACGACGTACCTCCATTGCTGCATCTAGGCATATTTTATTTTGAGATAATGTGGGAGTTGACTCAAAAGAAATGGGTGATTAAATATCAGTCTAATTGATCATTATTTTTACGTTCAAAATTATAATTGTTTTCAAAAAGAAGGTGGCTAAAACAAAATTTAAAGAAAAGACTGGAGTTATAGACAATATAAATAGCTTAGCTTCACAGAAACCATTTCTATCGTTCAGACTGTTTCCTGGGAAACATATTCAGAAAAATATTCAACAGTAATTAGGTCCCCAGATTTATGTATGTTTAGAAATTCCCTGTCAAGGAAGAAGAGAAGGTATTTGGAGTACAAACAGGTTCTAGCCATCAGACAGAATGGGGACAGAAAAAGGCATGAAAATTTGCTGAAGTCTTTTAAAATTAAGTAATTCTTCACACAGTAGTATTAAAGTCATACTGCTGCTAGTTTGCATTGTCAGCAAACACCTTAATGACTCCAAAGGTTGCAGCCAAGATACTTTAACTCTAAAGGTGCCATTAAGCCTATTAAATTTATTTGCACTCTAATATAATATTGCATGTGAAAGCAGGTACCAATGGACTTAAACCACTCAAATGACAATAACATTTCTGCAAAAGTCTAATTTCAAGGAAGTCAAAGGTTCTGAGGGCCTAAATCAGTGCTGGTATGGTATGGAGCTGTAAATGCCCTAATAAGTCTTCAGTGGAAAAATAAAACACTTCTGTCTGCAAGGTGAGATCATAGAGGTCTGAAAACAGGTTGACAAGTTATGCCCAGGGCTCCATAAGCTTAGGTCCCTGTGCTGATCAGATCTGCACACACTGTGAGGCAACAGCCAGCCAAGGATACTCCTGCGTAACAACTATATGCTTTTTCCTGCCACTGAGAGAAAGCAGGGTTCAGCACTGGCCTCACCCATTTGGATAATGGGAAGCAAAAGCATCACAACTACAAGGTCAACAGAAAAGCTAAAAAAACTGGTGTTGGTGGAGAAAACGCATACAGAAATTTTGACTGTGCAACTATTGCAGATAAGCACAGCAACATTCCTTCAACCCAAGAAATTTTTAAAAAAATTCTGACTATATAACTGTTGGAAGAAAATTTCTGTTTTATTGGCTTAAAATATTTTATTGGCAGGGATCATCAGGACTGTAACACTCCACCAAGAGATTCAAATAGAAAAATCTATTGACTTTTTCAAATGTCTTAATCTAAAATTGTGGCTGGCACTGTAGAAGTTGTTTGTTTCTCTCTTGAAATAATAATAATAATAATAATAGTAATAAAGCATTTGACTATTCAAGGTTCTCTTGTGTTTGAGACTCTATTCACTCTGTTTTCTCCTGGGTTTCAAACTGTGATTTGGAAAGAATACGTGCATTGGAAAAACAGGGGAAGAACGGCGTCCAAGCTAAGAGAAAAACGATCTTCTACTAGCTTTGATTTGGGAGCATCTACACTGTTGGCAGAAGCTGATCTTCTGTAATTCAAGCCATTTGTTTGGGGGAATCCTGCCTACCACGACTCATAAGTTCCCTCTGCAAAGAAGGGAAATACACTGTTTGCAAATATGATTTTGTTTTTCTTTAATGTAACATGATTCTAGCAGTAGGTTTCTTCAGCAGAAACACACTTGTCTTTAACTGTCCTCCCTCGTGTGTCAGAGGGAGTTCCTCTTCCTCAATAGAGATTTTGTTATAGTGGCTAAATTGTTCTGGTTCCTTTCTGTCTCATATCAACTGTTTGGATTCCCAGTGTTGGAGATTCATATTCCCAACATTTGCATTCATATCTTTTCTGTTGGTCATTTCAGTGTAAGAAATTGACTTTTTAGTCTACCGCAACAGAAAATGTCAGGTTAGCCAGAAGAATTTAGGAAGAAAATAAGAACCTTTTTGAATCTTCATATTTCATATTTTTAAAATAATACATATATGTTCTTAATTTGAAGCACTGTATTTTTGTTTGAAACCACTAATTGTGCATATTACTTTATCACACGGTAGCCAATCTACATTTTCAGATGCTCTTTTGATAGGCATATATGATATAATGTACAACATAACAGCAAAAACA